>OZ005741.1:52409980-52527980 GCA_963930735.1 Dioctria linearis | reverse complement strand
GTACCTATGTTTTTATATATAACATGTGTTGTCATGTCTAACCATGCAGTTCGCAGAATTTTCATGAACCTTTGCGTGTGTCATTTATTCAGGTTGTTTTTTTTTTTAATTTTTTCATTTTTTCATAATTTTTGCATTTTTCCATTTTTTTTATTTTTTCAATTTTTTCAATTTTTTCATATTTTTAATTTTTTAATTTTTTCATTTTTTCAATTTTTTCATTTTTTCATATAAATTTGTTTTTCAATAATAGAGACATCCTGTAATATTATAGGGAAATTCCGAATATGTTTCAAATAGACTTCGCTAATAAGTTGAAAATCC
Organism: Dioctria linearis; assembly: GCA_963930735.1. Taxonomy (NCBI): domain Eukaryota; kingdom Metazoa; phylum Arthropoda; class Insecta; order Diptera; family Asilidae; genus Dioctria; species Dioctria linearis. Next base: position 52,527,656 of record OZ005741.1, on the reverse strand, counting down.
CGAAGACAACCATCCAAAATGTTCCCAGTAAATTTCAGGAATCTTGAAAGTCCAGGTCAGGAACGAAATTAGATTCAGCAGACCAAAACTTGGCCAAAGAAGTGGTAGACAACTTTAAACGAAATCCCAACATGTCGTTGAGAGATAGCGCTGATAAGGCTCGAACTTCGCTTCTTTTCATTTTATACATTAACGATTCGCCAAACGTTATTAATCTATCTTATATTCTGATACATGATAACAATGTCAACATTTTTAAGACGGTTGTGGCGTTTTGCCAGCAAATATTAACAGTTTCTTCATTTGGTGTAATAAAAATATTATGTACCTAAATATTGACAAGTGTAAAGCCATTAGCTTTACCCGTAAAAATTGTCCAATTCTGACTACATACCATATCAATGGTATCGCTCTTGACAAAACCAATGAAGTCAAAGACCCTGGTGTACTTTTAGACACCAAACTTAGCCTTGTACTACATATTGATAAGACAATAAATAAGGCTACTGCCGAATTAAGCTTTCTAAAAATATGAACGCCAAATTTTAATGATCTCTTTACTTTAAGGACCTTGTATAAAGCTTTTGTGCGACTTTTTATTGAGTATGCTATCCCCGTTTGGTGGTTTTATGATAATCATGTAAGGCGCTTGGAATCTAGATTTATTCGCTTCGCATTTAGACGTATCCCATGGGATAATCCTTTTACGCTTCCTTCTTATAAGCAGAGACTAAATCATCTTAAGCTACCTACACTCACCAGAAGAAGCGAGGTAACTAAGGTAGTCTTCTTGTTTCAAATAATTACTGGTGCAGTAGATGCTCCTGAACCGTTATCTAAAATTAACTCTAATATTTTCCCACGAACTTTAAGGAATGACTCGTATACCTTGTTACATGTACATACCTAATCATCGCACCAACTACGGTTATAATGAGCCTATATGCTCTATGTTGAGAGCCTTCAATAACCACCCATTTATTTTGAGTTGACTTCGACAAAGTTGAAAGGTCTGTTATTTTACGAATAAAGTAATTTTTTCGCTTTTACTTATAAAAATTTTGCTGTGTTAATTTTATAATGTATTATTCTAGTTTTATTTTCTTTTGGTTTTTTTCTCTTCTTGTTTTAAATTGTTTATTGTTTTTATTTTTTATTTACATTTGATGATTTTTGTTTTTTTTCTGCTTTTTTTTTGTGTTTGTTTTTATTTTTTATTTTGCTTTCTATTCTTTCCTTTTGTAATAGTCAGGTGGAATTTTGCCCAGTTAGCTCTGAAAAAATAAATAAATAAATAAATAAACAAAATCTGCTAAGATCCATCAAATGAAATAAAGAAAAAACCTACGAAGTTGCCATGTTCAGAGAATACCGAACAGAAAAAAACAAAGTTGCAAAATCTAAGTGCCGGATTTTGTATGAAAATTTCCTCCTCTGCTATATTATGGATGATAAAACGAATCTAAGCCAGCTCCTAGGAAAGGATTATTTGGCAAAAAAGAGGATAACGCAGCTCCTTAGTTTAAGAATCGTCGGTGCATTATATCCCCGGTGTAAAAATCTTATGTAATAAATGATAACGCAGGAAAATTGATTTTTTTTTTAATAACCTATTGACCTATTGACGAAAAAACTATCTTATCGAAGCCCATTATTAGGATCGCAACTTGACAATTTAACACTTTACCAACAACGTTATGATAAGAAAAAATTGAAGTATGCATTTTGACTTATTCAAGGATACAGGATATTTTTATTATCCTTTTTTTCTTATAAAAAGCATTTTTTATAAAATTTTCTCTGCAACATTGACTTTTTCTCTTTAAATTAAGCTACAGACTGGACCACTGTAATATTCAAAGCCCAAGTAATGATTTTTTGAATAATAACGCAATAAATCGAAAAGCGGCAAATTTTAAAGATTTTAAAGTCGTTTAATTCAGGCATCACGCATCGCAGGGCAGAAACAGTTTAGTGGATTTCTTATCTCATAAAGTATCATATAAAAAAAGTGTAATAATCGTGTTGGGAAGGTGCGAATTTTGAGCGATTGACTACCGAATAACACAAATATGCTAATATTAAAATTACATAAGCATGTTTAAATGTAAATAAAATTTATGAACTCATTTATTTCGTTTAAAGTCAACGCTTTATTCTGGATTTAATTTTGTATGAATGAAAGAAATCATAATTTTCTCTTTCTTCTGTTTTTCCAGCAATAACCACAGACAATATATTCTGAAATAAATTCTCATTGTTAAAAACTGTGCAGAAATTTCCAAACGAATGAAATAATGCAAGATATTTTCTACAGGTCATAATATTCGTGACATTTATAACATAAAATCCTCGTGTACTGTACGTACATGACATCCGTATTGTACTTACATGTTTCTGACTTGTGTATATATTCATTAAAAAATGAACTTTAAAAATTCCCCACATCATTTCATCATATCAATTACACCAAACCAAAGAGGGACCCACAAAATAATTACGTTTCACTATACTCAGAACTAAAAGGGGATTTATGAGAATTTTTATTACTTTCCACAGTAGACAGTTATTCCATAAACCTAAATCATATGTTCCATAAATCTCTTTTGTTTTGTCAAGAAATCCAATCTGTCCCTCTGTGACTAATAAAACTGACAGTCGACTCCATTTCTATGACTATATGATAGTCTTGTCGGTCAGCTAAATCATGCTCCAACATTAGATGGAATCTTTCAACTAAAAAGTTTACTTATGACGCTGGAACCGCCAAGAGAGTTAACTGAGACGATTTATTTTCGTCAGTTAATCCAAAGGTTTTTATGAACCATGAAAACATAAATTCAATAAAATCACAAACGTCATTACTTGGGTTGGGAGTATTGAATTTAAGCTGTCATAATAATTTTAAGTGTATACGAAAGGTATTGGTGGTAGAAATGTAGAAGCAGTATAACAATTTTAAGAGTATTGTACTTGTTATAGTGGGTACTTTGAACTAGCATGGTATAAAGGTTAACAAGGTATGGTCTTACGAAAAGTCGGTACTACCGCATTTTCTTTAATTTAGTCCTTAATTGGTGGAAATTTTTTATTAGTGAAACCCAATACGAGAGGTGTTTGTCCAGAAGACTTGGCAAATATTGTAACTCTACTGCGGTTAGCTTAAGTTTCAAGTTAATTGGGCACCAGGTGAATAAATTATGAAAACGATAGGCCTAAAATGATAATACTGAATTTATTTATTTTTACACTATTCTTTAAAAGTCCTTAAAAACGCGATTTCATTCCTGTGCAAATAGCAGATACTATAAAAGCTATTTTGTCTAAAGGCTAAAGAAATGACAAGCTGTTGATTTATATCCAGATTACCATTTATTTCAATAGACCAACGAAAGTTTGGATGCAATCGCAAAAGCTGTCACATAATTCACCATTGCGGTTGAAAAACTTACTTGATAAAGCCAAAAAAAATCATTACCAGAACGTCTCTTCTATAAATAACGTCCGCGTAGATGTGAAGAAGCATTTTGACTTAGATAATTGTATACAATTTTTTTTTTATTCAAACTGTCTAAAATTTATCATACAATTTTATGCAGACTTAAAGTGCCATTCACTTCAAATATTTCATGTTTCTTTAAAGCTAGGATAATACATATAGTTTCATGTTATATTTAAGTGCGAAATATAAGGTTACGGGATAAAATAAATTACATTTCAGAAAATATGTTTTTTAACATAATCATTAATTTTCATTCTTCACCAGGCAAAGGTCCAATAGATGCAGAAAAAACAAGTATTTTCGATTATCACTTACATCAAATTTATAAATATCAGCGTTGAATATGTTATGTGCAGTACGTACGAACATCTCTTGTTGAAAAAATTAAATATAGTAATGGCATACCTTAGACTATAGTCTAAAATGGAGACTTCTAAATCCAGACCAGGGTAACAGATGATCATTCATATTTCTATATAGCCCGAGAGACAAATCACAGAAAAAGTCATTATTTTAAGACTCCATGTTGCATCCTCGATTATCATATAAATGTGCCGGATATCATCAGTTTTATTATAAGCGGATCAAATTTTCTTCAGGATCAGACAAAACCTATTATAGTCGAGGACTCTCAAGATCTATCTAACTGCGCCCCACTCTAGACAATCCAAAGATTCAATAGATACCTATTCTCCATCCTACTTATTTTTCGAACATCTTGTATGCTAAGGTTATATACACTTTGAAGATCGTAATTCTTCCACCAGCTCTAAGAGACCTGGAAAATATAAAAGCTTAGACATTTTTAAAGCAATTCCTTAGCTAGGTAGGTAGCTTAGCTAGGTAGGTAGCTTAGCTAGGTAGGTAGCTTAGCCAGGTAGGTAGCTTAGCTAGGTAGGTAGCTTAGCTAGGTAGGTAGCTTAGCTAGGTAGGTAGCTTAGCTAGGTAGGATAATACTCTTTTTTTGATATAGTTTGTTATTGTAACCCAAACTCCAAAAATTTAGCTTTTTACTAATAAATTAAGCAATTTACTCTGAAGCACTCAAAAACTAATTGGGTGGTGGTTTTCTGCGGTGGACAAATGGACAAGACGACTTTAGAAGTATACACATATTTTTATATGAATTTATTTTATAATTCCTCCCTATTTATATAGAAAATGCATCAGGTTTCAACCTCTGTTGGATGAACAGAAGAAGGGAAAAGAAATAAATGAAAAGATAGATCCAACAAAATGTCTTGCTAAAAATAGACGGAAAAACTCACCGCAATTATAAATATGTGATTTCTAAAAACCCACAAACCAAATCAACCATTTTCAAATCTGAACAATATATAAAGTTTCCACGATGTGGTTTATTGCGCAAACACGGGCTAAATAAAATATGCATAAGACATATGGAAATTAAAAATATTATAATAAAAAAATGTGCCAATTATGGGTTCCCTTCGATGAATTCATAAAGAAATATAATAAAAATTATGAAAACACTTTAGATTTTTTAATTAATTTATTCCGCCAATCTCTGAATATTATAATAAAAAAAAATTTGAAAAGCATACTTTAAAATAAAATACATTGCCACACTCTTCAACATTTTCCTTCTGAACAGGATATCTATCAAAAATTTGGATTGCAACTTGGTTGAAGCAAATCACTTCGAATATATTTTTTTTTAAAAGACAACTTCTTTAGTAAAATTAACTCTAATAATCAAAATGTATTTGTCATCTACATAACATATTTCACAAATACAATACAAAAGTATAGCCTCATCGAGCAGATCAAATTAAAATCATTATCATATGTTTGAAGCAGTTAGATTCGTGCTAAAAACAATTTCTGAAAAGGGAACATATTACAAGAATACCATGCTAAAATTGAGTTCTGAAAATAAAATCTAATTACAATTTTCCCAAAAAATAGGTAAAACATCCAACAAAGACATGTGTTGTCATTTAGCATACAATGCATGGCATAAAAACAATCAGAACAAGCAGATCAATTTGCAACTCTATCATTCTCATCATTACAAGTACCATCGAACGGGAATTTCTTCTCTACGTGATAGAGATAACATTTTTTGCAAATATTATTCAACTTAAAACAGAAGCATGGGTTGCTCTAAAATTCATGTTGCTATGCGTTTTGGTTCCTTGCTATGCATATTGCTGCACTGCAAATTCTTGTAATCATGCACCTATGCAGCTCCAACAGTGGTGTCGTGTGCAAGCAAAGGCTATATAAACGACAAGCTGACTGATCTCGATCTCTTCTTACAAGTCGCGTCTCGACTGACTTAAAGAATTTTATTTTATTTTATTTTATTTCTGGTCTAGACGGAAATAAAGAATCTTAATTCGGGTCTCGACTGAAGTTAAGATAACACTTTAAACCGGATCTCGACTGACTTAAATAAAGAAATAAAAATCTTTACTTCGGGTCTCGACTGAAGTCAAGATAACACTTTAAGCCTGGTCTCGACTGACTTAAAGAATTTTATCTCGGGTCTCGACTGTGATAATCATTTACTAACAAATCTTTTATTTGCACTTGTATTGCTCTAATGAGGTGTATAATATCCATTTATCACAGTATAAAATTTTTGTCAATACCTCGGAAGCAGTTGACTAATTTGTTGTAACTTTAGGCGTGTATTCTGATATTAATTCATTGCAAATTCATGTTCATGTGAAGAAATGTTGGCTAAGAAAATTAGCAAAAGCTAAATTAATAAAATATAATATAATGAATGACTTTTTTATAAGCTTTTCTTATTTTATTGAAATTTCAGTTTCAATTTTAATTAAATCAGATTCTCTTTATGTTATTTAAAATATGATTTGAGTCCGCTCGACTCAAATGATGAGTCCGTTCAGGCAGTGAGTCCGCTCAAGACTTGAGTTCGCTCAAGTTCATTCAAGCAATGAGTCCGCTCAAGACTGAGTCCGCTCACGATTGAGTCCGCTCAACCAGTGAGTCCTCTCAAATTTCGAGCGATGAACCACCGCTCAACTGTTGAGCGGACTCAATGATTGAGCGGACTCAAATCCTGAGTTGAACGCTGAGTTGATATGATAAATGAGTCCGCTCATTTACAACCCTGGAAATTTGGCACACAAGTTCCTGTCGCGTGACAATTGAATCTATCAAAATTTGAACCGGAAATTTCCATGGAAAACCCGGAAAATCGGGAAAAATCATTTGAAAATTTGGTACAAATTTGATTAGTGATAAATCCGTTTCAGGAAAAATGTAGAGTTTTCCGATTTTTCCGAAAAAAATTTCCGGAATTTTCCGACTTTTCCGGAAAATTTTCCGGTAAAAAAGTTTTCTAAATTATGCAGGATCAAGTTCCCTATCAACTGGTATCATTACTTTCTCTCCGACAATGGTGAAAACTTGCAGAAAAAATCGAGGAAGATTCATGTAAAACGCTTTTCCGGAGTTTTTACGACCAATGAAGCGTTTGAGTGTTGTGCAACTTAAGACAAAGTTGTAGAGCGAAATGAGTTGCATAAAGTTGCTCTTGTTGAAAACTCTACGGACAACCCGGAAAAGCGGGAAAATCATCGGAAAAATGTTCATCAATATGATTAGTGATAAATCTGTTTCAGGAAAAATGCAGAATTTTCCAATTTTTGTGGAAAATTTTCCGAAAATTTCCGGAATTTTCCGACTTTTTCAGTAAATTTTCCGACAAAAAAGTTTTATAAGCTGTGCGGAATCATTTTTTTCCGTCCTACTGGCATCAATACTTTCTCCTCAACAATCATGAAAACTTGCATGAAAAATCGAGGGAAATTCATTTAAATTTTTAAAAAATTTCATACTAATAGGAAAAGTCTGTGGAAAACATAGTAAATCGGGAAAATTCATGTTACATGGGATCAAGTGGGAATACAGCTAAAAAGCGCTTTTTAAAACATAATTTGAATTTCAGAAAACCGTTGCAGTACTTCAACGATTTGATACTCGAAAAAATTTTGTTTTCGGATTGGCACCAAACATGACTTAAAATGTCGGTAGTGATAAGCTAAACAAAAACTTGCAGGCAACCACGGTGCTGACTTCCAGTCATCTCATCGTAACTGCCTTCAAAATTTCAAATTTTTCGAAACCTCGGTAAACCGTAGTCCGAGTTATCGAAATTGTTCGGATTGTGTTCGAAGTACGGTCAGTCGATTGGAAACTTTCGAGTCGTATGGACGCAAAAAAATTTCACTGCGAATATTCAAAAATTGACTCAAAATAAAGAAGAAAGAAAGAAATATAAGGATAAATATAAGAAAAATTAAAGGTAAACGGAAAATTAAAAGGAAAACGGAAAATTAAAAAAAAGTAAGAAACTAAAATTAAATTAGAATTTTGAAAATCTTTTAAATCATTTTCATTACAGACACAATCTGCATCGTCCCAACATATCATCTCGAGAGCATCACTAACCATGGCGAAGTGCGTCGCTGCCATAAAGAAAACTCAGGCAACAACTAAAATTTACCTTTCGTTGGTGTATTTAGCAAGAAAAATTTTCAATTATAAGCGTTTGTTCTTAAGCGATATTTTGACGCAAAAGTTCTGTAAAAAAAAAGTAATTTTTACTCGAATAAATTTTATGAAAAACTGGTAAATCAGTGTCCTTTCAGCTGTCATAAAATTGTTTTAAAATATCTCCACGTAATAACAATTTAGTTAAAAATCCTTTGTTCTAGGTTGTTTTAGTACATCTCCGCCATTAACGGAGATATTGGTGAGCCCATAGCCAATCCGTCAATTTGCTTGTAAAATTCTTTATTAAAAACAAAATAATTTTGTTTCAAGACTAAATCAGTAAGATATAAAAGTTCTATTTGTTGGTTTGGGCTCCAGTGTGAATTCTCAACGATTCCCTTACACACTGATGTACAATCTTCTATTGGAACATTTATAAATAGGTTTACCACATCAAATGAAACAAATTTGGCATTTTTTGGTATTTTCTGATCTTTTATTTTATCCATAATATCTGAGAAGTTTTTTATTGTGTTGTTAAACTGGTGTGTAACATTTTTTAATTATGTTGTTTAACTCTATAGCCAGCTTGTAATTTAGGCTATTTATAGCAGATACTACTATGGGTATACCTTCCTTATGGATTTTTGGGTACCCTGATAACATGGGTTCATTGCTTTTAACAGGGACCGAATCAGTTATGACTTTTTACGAAAAAAGCCTGCTTTACTTGTTATTCCTGACCGAGAATAGTTTGAAGCTAAAACTACTAAGCTGGAAAGGCTTATTAGTTTTTTTTTAAAGTTAAGTCTTCAAAAGCTTTACAGAAATCGAAACGGGTTTGACGAGACATATTTTGGTATATTCTACTGAATTCCATCATCATAATTTATCCCAGTCCCAGTCAGTAAGTGTTTACTATTGTCAAGACCTATTCTAATATCACGATTAAACTACTTGGTTGGATCACTGCTAAGTTTGCTAAACTTATCACAATTTAAAAATCGTTAACTTTACTATTATACCTACATGTCTGTAGTAATTATTACGAAGGAATTTCCTTTGTCTGCTTTACTTATAACTAAATTATTTTTTCGGATTTTCTTATCTAACGTTTTAGTGGTATTGAAATCGTCCAAATTAAAAGTAGATATTGTTATTGTAGCTTCTAATAAGTTGCGCGCCCTATTCTTTTAACAAATTGTTATCATGGGTCTTGGGTAACTTATTTATGGCAACTTCTGTACCCTTCAATAATAATTTTTACCTTATTTTACCACTGGCGATGGAGGCACTTATGATACCATTAAGAAGAAGGAATTAGTGCAGCGACATCTAAGGAATCCCGACAAGCTCCTCGGCGGACTGATCACATTTCTCTTTGTACCTGGATCATTAATTTTTGAAAAGTGAACGTGTTAAGAGCAGTCGAATAAAGATTTTAGAAATACATAAGATTAACAGTTTTTTTATTTTTTTTTAAGGCGGAGTTTATATTAGTTTCTTTCACAATTAATTCCACATCTGTTAAGTTTATTAATTTACTATAAAAATTGTTGGGCTCGCTGTTTTCATATCTATGTAACTGTTCTTGAATTATGATTCTTTAAATAAGTGTAGGAGAGAACGTTGTTAAGTCCTATTATTTATAATGGCGTACTGCACAAACCCCAGTATAGGTTGGTGTACAAACTAAATATAGAAACATAAAACTGGTATAAACCATATTGCCAACATTTGCAACAGTGCGGCGGATTTGTGAGAGTTTCGAACTAGAAATTCGATATCCGCAGCGGTGAGGAACTGAAGAACGGCCATTGAGCTGATAAGTCTCTCTTTTTGTTTGTACGTGCGGCCGGCCGACTGGACGTAGGGCCAGTAACCAAGGTAAAAATGTAAGCATTGCTTTCTTATCCAAAAAGAAAATAAAAAACACAACGAGCAGGAAGAATTTATAAATTTAAAAAAACCTTTATAAAAGAAAAACAATTGAAATTTGGACCACGGATTTGGATAGACGTAATTTCTCAACTCTTTAAAAAATAAAGTGCTGAAACGAAGATGGCTGGTTGGAGGCCAAGAGGAGGATACGCCCTAAGGTAAGTACTGCTTAGGACTCCGTACCCAAAAGGGTGCCAACGCGACCCTATTACGAAGCCTCCGTTGTCCGTCCGTCTGTCTCTCAGCGAACTGTATGGCATGAACCGTAATAGGTAAACAGTTGAAATTTGTGTATTTTTATTGCCAGTACAGCAACAAATAATAAAAATTAAATTAAATTAAAAATTAAAGATGGCCTCCATACAAGAAAAGTGATTTTTTCTTCGTTTATTGCTCGACTTTAACAATCGCTGTATCTTTTGAACCGTAATAGGTAGACACATTACATTTTCAAGGAATGAGTAATACTATGGCTATAAGAAAAAAATAATGAAAATAAAATAAAGTATAAAATTAAAGGGGTCTCCATAGAAGAAACATTTTTTTGGCGTACATGTGTTAAATCTTGTACGATGGTACGGAATCCTTCGTGTGCAAGTCCGTCACGCACTTAGCTGGCTTATTTTTTTCCTTCAGTAATTAAATATTTAAGTGTTCTGTGCGTGACTGTGTGGCGACTGCATTTTGTTCCTCTTTGATTTATAAATTAAATTTGCCTCGCTATATTAAAGCTCTTTTTTTTTATAACTTTTATAACGAATATATACGTTCAGAGGGAACGTAAATAATTTATTAAATTGCTCTTGATTTACAGCTAACAAAAAATTCTTTAATGATAGAATTTTAAATTTTTTGAGAATAATTTAAGGTTTAAAAGAAAAAAATATATAAAAAAAAAACTTTTGAAGCGGTCTTAAAGTTTTCTTTTTTTTTTTTTTGTGCCCAAAACCATTTCTCAAATTTACTACAATTATTTTTGAAAATCATCATATCATTTGCCGCTTACGTCTTCCCACCAATTAAAACATAAACAGTGGTCTTAGATTACACGAGAGGTACAATCTCTAAAATATGTAGTATGAATTTCACGCAAACGAAGTCGCGAGTAAAAAATTAGTTAGGCTATGCATAACAAAATGATAAAGAAAAATTAATTGTTTGCTTTTAGTTATTTAGTATACTGTGAATCCTGGAAAAAAGTGTATATTTTAAATTTGTTACAATAATACATACATAAGAAGCATAGCAAAAAGCAAGAATTAAACAATTACTAATTGTAAAGAGGGAAAGTGAGCTCTGTCCTATAATTGCGTTTGTCTCCCAATTAGCCTGGATTCAAAACAATTCCCCACACAATTTACTTGATGGCAGCCGGGGGGATTTTCTTGATTAAATGGACGATAAACTCGTACGAATAACTTAATTGTAGGCGCTCTACATCTTCCCTCATTTCGTTTCCACAGTTTTTGGCAATTTATTCACGAGACAGTCTGTCCTCCTGCTGGCGTCGAGAAAAGCATTTCTCTTCCGGAATAGTCTTCCATGTTGTTTTTGTTTTTTTTAGTTACTACATTTTGAGAATAACAAGAACCAGCAGCAGCGTTGTTGTTGCTTTAAAATAACAAAATCTCTGTCTAATAATGCAAACGGTGAAATGGTTTGTATAAAAAAATTTTTTTGCTAATTTTTTTCTATACATTCAAATCAAAGCACGACATATGTCGAGATCAAGAATGTCTTTTCTGTGTGAAACTTGCACCAAATAAAAATTACTTTAGCTTTGAGCTTTAAATGCTAATGAATTAAAATATCTTGAAGAAAAAAATTCAAATGCTGGAAAAGGATGTGTCGTCGTGGGAAAATTTCCAACTGCTGCTGAATTTCAGTCATGGAAAAAAGTCCCACGAAAATGTCTTAGCAAATATCCAAAAAGTTTTTTTTTAGAATCTATTCTTATGATATAAACTTAAAGCCAGAAATATTAATATAATGTAATTTTTTTTAGTCAAGAAAAATTGTTTATCATCTGTGTAAATCGAATTTCTACCAGGACTTTGAGTTAGTATCGCCAAACAGCAAATACAGAAATCATTTATAGCTAGGCCGTAAATTCGAGCATTTGTTATACCCCCCCCCCCCCATGCTTACCAACTACGGCTGGTAAAACGTAAACTTAATACTTACGACTTTTTCCAATATTCAATATTCTGAGAAAATTTATTGCTCAAGTTTCAGAATGAATGCAAAGTAGGACTTTGCTGCTCTCTAGAATCAAGGACGCTTTACTATGATTTCTCACTGGCTGGCAGACTAGCCAAGCCATCAGCTTTTTTAACATCCAAATTCCACCAGACTCACTCAGAATATACATAGTATAGCATGATACATACATACTGACATGCACATACCTACATACATATATGCAAGCAACGAAGGAGTTTCAGTAAATCAGAGATCATGTGGGACCATAGTTCATCTGAAGCACATGAGCAGTTTTTTATTGATTTTTGCTGAATTTATCACCAGCCATATCTCAGTTTTATGCCATTGAATTGATAGGATAGGATAGAGATATCTGCCGCATTCACAAAATTGTATTTCTTGGAATGTGTTCTCAACAATCTTTAGGTATACACGAAATATTTTCCCAAAAGACATGACTGATAGTCGCAATAAGGCTTTGAATTTTGTCAATACATTAAATAAATGACTTTTTTTCCTGAACGAGGATGAATATGTAAAGAAAGATCCTGAAGACGGTATAGTCTCGAAACGGAAAATATTATATTTTGCACGATGAATGTTCAAAGTATCGCTTACGATTTATTACTGTAATTTGTTGAGTAAGTATTGATCCTTAGGCTTAAAAGTATTTTTTTATATATTTTTAAGATGTTTTACCTCTTAAGAGCCCTAGAGGTTTAAGTGTTTTTTTTTAATTTTCAGAAAGTAATTAATGCAAGATGTCCTACATTTTCGTACCCACATAGTTTTTTTCTGGTAGTCCTTAATAAGATCTAACTATAAATAGGTCCGTGATATATAGGTATCAACGGGATTTTTAATCTACTTATTATGTAATCTGCTCATATTGATACTGTTTCTTTTTTATTATTATTAAGCCAATCTCAGGAAATACCGTCCTGTAATTCATACCACAGCGTGACAGGAGGAAAATAAGGAAATGATTAGGGGACATGAGCAATGTAGTGGAGGTGCTGATGTATGACGCTCTTGAACTTTTGCAGATTGGTGAAAAGAGAGAAGATGGTATGCTGATCCACATTTGCACAGTTCAGGTTAAAACTGTAGCACGTAAACATAAAATAAAATATTGGAGTTGAAGATTGGATAAGATTTGCATTTCTCTACTACAAAACGCTAAAATTAAATACTGTATTAAGTAGATAGTAGAATTAAACAATAACTCACTACATGCATATAAGCTTGAAGACTTCAAAATGGGAATTCAAACTAATGTCAATCCATATAACAACATAAATAAAAAAAAATCATAAGTAGGTATAGACTATGCATATATACCATATAGTATATGTACGCACGCATATTGGAAGGCGTTTTCTCAGTACTTAATTTGTGCAAGAAGACAATTCTCCGGCTTGCATGATATGACGGAATAGAAAAGAGAAAAGATGGTGTGAGATCCTCGTCTCGAACGTGGGAGAGGGTGTCGGTTGTAAAAGGATATGTCTGTCAATTCTGAAAATAAAACAAGAAGAGCAATAGAATCTCTTGTCAACATAATAAAACTTCTATGAAATTATGTGAGCGCACTGCAGCGTGTAGGCCAAAATGTATGCCATGTATGTGCTGCATCGTGTAAGCTAAAAGGGTACCACAATGTAGGTGCTGCAACGTGTAATCTGAAAGGCGGAGTCTTAGTTTTTATATTTCCGCTGGAACCAGTTATGTTTTCTCGCCTCTTGGTGTTGCCCTATCAACGCATATTTCTTTTGCTTGAATTCTGACTGAAGCGAAAACAGCTGACTTACATAATATCACTATGTGACATTGCGAAAATGTAAACAAAAATGTTGCACAATGTATGTTCTGTATCGTGTACGCTACAAGGGTAACAAAATGTATGTGCTGCAACGTGTAATCTGAAAGGCGGAGTCTTAGCTTTTATATTTCCGCTGTAACCAGTTATGTTTTCTCGCCTCTTGGTGTTGCCCTATCAACGCATATTTCATTTGTTTGAATTCTGACTGAAGCGAAAACAGCTGACTTACATAATATCACTATGTGACATTGCGAAAATGTAAACAAAAATGTGATTTTTTGTCCTTTTTGTATGTTATTAATGAGTATTTGGTTTGTTTCACATACTTTAATACATCCGTTGCATGCACGTAGGACTGTATGTGGAGCATTTATTCCAATTAGATAAGTAATATTGTGTTTTACTACGTACTGTAACATAATACTTCTTTGCCATATTTTCAGAAAATATTTATATCAACAAGGAAAAAGATCGCGAGAATGTAACTATGTCGGTGGACTGAACAGATGAAATATGGGAGGAAGTGTGAACATATCTTGGTAGGTTATAAATATAACGTATCACATCTCATTGAATGCTACAATTAGTGTCTTCTGATACCCAGAATCTAGTTAGTATAGAATTAGATTACCATAAGTAATGTGCAGAATTAGAAGTACATGAGCAAGCTTTCTGCAAAGATCAACTGAGACAGGCAGGCAGTAGTAATCAATAGTTGCCAAAGACCACCATATATCTTAGCCATTATTGTAAAAATGTAGTCACAACAATTTAAGTTACTGTTAAGTATAACTCTTTTTTGCCAGAATCTTTGTATTCAAGAGTGGAGTTATCCAGTATAATTGATAGCATATCTGATTTTTCAATTCTGACCTTGTAAATCGGTAAGTAATTAAACTTGGACGAATTGTTACATGGTTCATTATCTAATGACCATTCATACAGAGAAGATTATCATCAGATAAATTTGTACATCGTCAGCATATAGATGATTTTAACATGTAAGGAAAATATTAATAAATAAATAAAACAGAAGTGGGCCTAACATAGAGCCTTCAGGCACTCCAGAGTTAACTAAGTAATTTTACCACCAAATATGTTGCTGATAGGATAAACGCGGCTTGCAATGCGAGTATTGCGTGCAGGAATTAATCGACAAGGGATCAAACTAGATATTTCATCATAACATTGATCATGTATGTAGCGATATAGGACTGAAAGGCATCAAAGTGAGTCGATATGATAAGAATTGCAGAGTAGCTAATGAGCTTGAAGGCTCTTTTTGGACAATATTTATTGACAGTGTGGCAGTGTGACCAGCCGCCCGGCACAGGTTTGGGAACTGTATTCTATTCTAGGTCTGATATTGGACTTGTAGTCGAGCGCTAAGTTTGACGGATTGAAATATTTCTTATGCCTTTTCAGAAATCAAGACATTTCTATGCTTCTTTGGCAATAGAGAAGATATGATCTGTCCTGCTCAACTTACTTAAAATATGCCAAAAATGCTTAGTGACGGTGTATTGGGAACCAATACTGCATCAAAAGATTGTTACCATTCGTGTTGTTAGACTTAAGGTAGACTTTATCCACAAAATTATGAACAAATTGTGCAACGTGTGGAAAAACAAAATTTGAATCCAGCATATATGTTTTATGTCTGATATATATACTAGGAAAACAATTAAATATCTCACAACATGTTTTTTCCTATTTTTCTTTTTGCTTTTTATAGTTGTAAGATCTAGTTTCAAGCGAAGGGGGAGGTTGATAATGGATAACTCAGTCTTTTAATTATTCAAATATAAAAATTGTAATTAGAATATTATGCTTAAATCTAATATCACAATTTCAATTCCTTAAACAAAAATCCAGAATATCCTAGAACTATGTAAAATAATTCAACAAATCAATCATGAATTAATTTAAAAAACAGAACAGAATAAAATTTTCTATGAGTATCCTGACACGTGTAGGCCCACGGCAGAACAGAGAAAAATGCATTTCTAAAAAACTGGGAGTGCTGCATCGTGTAGCTGCAATGTGTATGCTGCAGTGCGTAAAGCTGCAGTGTGAGAGCAGAATTAAATTTCTGCAACCGAATTAAATTTGGTATATATGTGAAGACGGAGCTTAAGTATAGTGTACAGTGTAGGCGAGAATGAAGGTTACTGTTTCTGTTGCCCGTGTAAACACAATAGCAATAGCAAAAGTAAATTTCTGCAGCAGACGTAGGTTCTTGCATAGGTGAAGGACAGAAATGAAGCAGAAATAGATTTCTGCAGAAAGAGTAAATTCCTACTTAGGTGAAGGATAAAAGTGAAGCAGAAGTAAATTTTTGCAGCAGAATTAGATTTCTGCTCAAGTGGATGCAAAGGTAGCTTTTTGCAAAGGATTGGAAACAGATTAAATTCTGGTGGAGGATTTGTTCAGAGTAAATTCTGAACTAAGAATGGGTGATTCTGCGAAGTCAAAGTCAAAGTGCTGCTAGTGCATTTTATCCTATGGATCCGTATGTCATTGTCCCTCGATGGATTCATATTGGTGTAATCTGCATCTTTCGTGCTTTTCTTTGACCCTCAGCTCAATGATGTCGTAGTTTCATCCGTCGTTGGTTGTTGTCCTCTTCATTTCGCAAGTTTTCATCACGTTGGCTTCTACTGGAAAGTAGATAGATATTTTTCCATCCTGGAAATAAATGTTTGATGTATCAGCCATTGTTAGGATTAGCGATGATAGGTATCGAAAATCTTCAGGTATAAGTAGATCTGGCAGATTACTAATGAATGGGTTAGAGTGATCTGGGATTTTCTTGAATTAGTTGATGGCTTAGTTGAAGCTTTATTCTTCAATAGGGGTTATGTTAGCGGCTCCATAAACCACTTTATTGGTGATTCTGCTGTGACTCGTCGGCTTTTTATAGTCGTCATGAACCGCTAAGGTTCTGAGTTTTGAATGCGCCGAAGGCGTAAACTACTGGCATTGGATGTCATTAGCAATATGTAAATAATAAGATGGAAGTAGGATTTAGGTTGTGTGGAATTTAAAATCTTTTTGATTTATTTATTTGTTAGTAATAAGTTTTTTGTTTATTTTCAGATACAATGGTGCACAGGATGGTTGTAGGCAGGAATGGGATTCGAATTAGATTCTGAATTAGATAAGTATTATACAGATAACTATGAATAGAGCTCTTAAAACACTATATAATGTACCTTGGCTAACGTCTACAAAGCAATTACTAAGAACGAAAAAACTTAGTCTAAAGCAAATAATTTTCGTGGAGAAAGCTAAACCTCAAAATCACTTCCTAAACCAGCTAAGCTGTCTGAAAGGGGGAATTGAGAGAAAGAAAAGAAGAAATATACATGGTAAACACTAGGCTTAGGCTTAAAAGTATTAAAGAAATGTAACTAAGGCTAATAATAATAATCATATTAAATAAATAAAAAAATAAATAAAAAAATAATAATAATGGTTTTATGTGTAGAGATTCAAATAATCCAGCTACTTATTTTTTCCTTATGTGTAGAATAAATAGTGCTTGTGATGGATATTTATTTATTTTGCTGTAGGTGTCACAGTTTTCTATAATTTTCTAATTTTTTTTTAAGTGCAGATGTGTGGAAGCTTAGACGTAAGTTTATTCCAAACTTAGTAGCTTTACCGTAAATTTAAAATTTATTGTATTAATAAGAAATTTGTTGTTGACGGTTTTTTATAAAAATTGAAACCAGCAATATAATGAATTTACAAACATTTATAAGCCAAGAGTGTTTAGGACTAGATTGAAATAAAAGTTCTTTACCAGCTGATCCAACAGATTCAAGGTTAACGAAAGCTGAATTAAGCAAACATTTTTAGTGTACATTTATATTCGATTTAAAGACTATTTTGCATTATACCGTTTATGTCCTTTCCCCACTTGTGTTGGGTGATAAAACCATGAGAGGCCTGCGGTGGGGTTTCTTCTGCTCCATCAAACAGAAATATAATTGAATGTCTGTTAATAGTATTTTGCCTCGAAAGTACACGTAAAACCTCCAGCATAACACAGCAACTTGCTGCATCATCACTCGCACCTAATAAATCGTTGAAGCATAAGAAATCAGAGCGTAACAATGGTAAACTACGTACCAGGACTACCCGCAACCGAATCGCAGTGACAGTTTAACATTAGAGAATGATTTCCAATTTTATTTTGGCCATGCAATTTAACAACAACGTTTCGTGAACGTTTCTATAAACGTTTGTCATACCTTGGAGCTTAAAGTCATCCCAATATGCACCACTAACAATCTAAAATTAAATTGTGATTTAGAGTAGTTTGAATGATAAAGGATTGCTTACCTGAACATCCATTTCAATTCTTTGATTATTATTTGACATTTGCATTATGTAGGATATTACTCGTTTTAGAAAATGTACGGCAAACATTTCATTACTGTAGGCACCAGTCGGACGAGGACCAAAATTGGTTAAAATCTATAAATCTTTCCATGACCGTTCTGCTATGAAGGCATTTTGTAAATTCAGGATATCTGTGTTTCCTAGGGCTCTAAGTAAATTGTATCGAAAATTGTAGCGAGTAAGACAACCAAGTAGAAATAGTACAAGAAAACTGATGAAACCCCACAGTCCGATACATTGGGTACATTTTGCTTGTAATCTTGAAATGTTAGAAAAAACAGATCAACATTTAATTCAAAATGTTATATTGCATTTAGATACTTATTATGAATACGTCAGGTCGTCTGTCTTTCCTGCAATCCTAGAGGAAAATTGTTATTGAAATTTATACAAAATTAGGAGAACCCCAGAAAATTACCGAAACTATGTTGCCGAAAATACCAGGAATTTGAATTTAAATTAAAAAGAAGTAACAATTTCTTGGTGTACATATTATAAATCATCACTTTGTACATAATTTTATTTTTTGATAAAAATATAAAAAAATTTCGAAGACCGGAACCGGCAACGCAACATTATCTTACATATATGACATATCGACGGATGGACTTGACAGAAGCGAAAATTGGGGCTGCTGCACTTCAGTTCGAGTGCGTTCAAGATAATAGATCAAACAGGGGGTTGATTCTGATCTTTTGTCGTACTTTAATATCAAAATATACGCAAGTCTTGTATTTCTATTTTTTTTTTCATGAAATGACATTTTGTGGTATCTTTTCTGTTTGCAGAAATATTTCCATCACTGGAAATGTATTGTGGATAGGAGTTGCAACATAGGATGAGGATTATTTATGTCGACTGAACAATGTCCATGATAGTTTTCTAGTACAAATCAGTGGAGTTTTGGGACAGGTTGTGTTGACAAAATAATTTACGAAAAGGCATTATTTTAAACTACTTTTAATTTATAAAAAAAATTTTGTTATTTTGTATCATACAAAATTTAAATCCTTAACAGACTAGAAATAGAGAGAAAAAACACTTAAAAACTTCCAAAGAGTCCGGCTTGCCTGTAGAAAAGGATCAGATAGTGACTTTCATATTCTGAAAGAAAAATAAGAACGCTCATAGGTTAGTGTACAAAAACGTAGGTCAAAAATGCTATATGTTCATGCAAATAAGATGGCTTTGTTGTAGGGAGGATATTTCTTTCGTATGGGCAATTGAGAAACGAGGACTGAAAATGGGAAATATGGCAAAACCCCCTAAACCTTTTATTATAGAAGCCGGATTTATTGGCTGAGTAGCAAAAAGTTGATGGGTCCAAAAATTATACTGTTGTTATACGTCCAAATAACGCAACCCGTACTTCAAACCTTTAGATTATTCGCAGCACGGACTCTGACCACCTGAACGATCCATCTGTATATCTTTCCGTCATATGCATATGTAAATAAATGATCATTCGCATCTTGTACTACGAAAGGTAAGTTACTGATGAATAAATAAATAATACGGGATCCAGAATACACTCCTGGGGGGCACCGAATATGAGATGTAACATATTCACTAAAAGCTGACGTTTTATGGTGACTTTCTGAAAGCTTGTAGTAAGAAAGCTTTGATATAGGAAAAGAACAGATTGATTTAGATATCCTAAAGCAGGAGCATAGCTTCTGTAAAGGCATATCATGAGTCAAAATTTCATATGCCTTAGAAAAATTCAATAGGGCTAAGACATTGTCTTTATGATTAGATTTCAGTACTCACCTTAATAAGTTAAATCTCATAACTATGGGCAGTTTAATATCAAGATTACCAAGCAACTACTCATTGATTTTTATACAACCTTGTATACATATATAATTATGAAAGGAAGTTTCGTTTAGTTACCCCGAGTGCTTTAATATTTTTGTTTTCTGAAACAACAAAACATGAGAACATAATCATTTATTTTTAGAACACTTTTGATTTTGCAATGGCTGCCACTAAAATTATGAAGAATTTTCCAGAATCTTTTCTGAGAATAATTCTCTACCATAAACGTTGTGCCACTGTGAAAAGCATACCTCCGCCGATTCAATAAGACGAACTTTTAATACTGTTCTTGATCTCTCAGTATGGTCGTATGATATAATTGCACAGAATTTCAGTTTACATTTGAGTTAGAAATAGCCTAAAAGTTGATCTAAAATTCCATCTCCTTCTTTAAAAAAAAAGTAATGGCTTTATGTCAAACCCGCCATTAAAAAACGCAAATATCATATAATTTCATCCCTTATTGGCTAAAGACTAGAAGTCTCTTTCGACATGGATCTAATCAGATTTCTCTTCTGTTTTTTTTTTGTTCTCCATAACGATCAGAAGACAAAAGGTCAACTGTATTTAATGGAGCAGGCTAGAGAAACGGGGCGGCGATTCACTGACCTAATTCGAAACATTTAAATGTAATCAAAATTACCATTTCACCGTGTTTCTTATTGTTTTTATTAAACATTTTCCTAATTAGGAAAATGAATTGCGACCTACGACAGATTAAACTTTTAGAGCATCCCTGGATCTAAAAGTATCTCTGTCTTCTTGTGATAGTATCTCATAAAAACTGGGTAGAAGAAACATTTCTATGGAGCGGGACTTAGAAGGATAATCTCAGTCAAGAATTTTTGTTTTTGTTTTTGTTTTGTTTCTGTAGACATCTTAGCTTTGTCTTGTTTGTCTCCTTGTGTATAAAATTATCTATGGCGTCTCTCTTTGCAAAAGTGTCAAGATAACGTCGGAGATTGTGCCTTTTTTTATGTGACGGGGAATATGGAAGCATTTGTTCGTTATGAGATAAAGACTAAAACAAAATAACACCCTTTCTCGGATGAGAAACATTCGCCATCTCTTGAATATGCCTTTATGGCCTTCTTAATACGCTTGATTTATGCAAATGATGAAATTTGACCTCCACAAACTCTTGAAGTTCTACTGGTAATTCACAGCATCTGCTGTTGTGTTTCATATTTTCCATCTTTTGCCTTATGTATATCTTCAAAACTCTTGTTCTTATGGTCTTATATAGTTGATGACAGACAAGAATGAAGAAGCTACTGATCTTTTGGCTATGATAAGACTTCTTGAGTCCTTCGAATTTTGTTTTCCTGGTAAAATGCAAACATCTCCAAAATAATTTTTGTATTAAAGTTGTTTTGCGGAAAAGTTTTCATCAAACTTTCAAGAAGTTCCCTCTGTGTGTTAACCCTTCTTTGGTTGGTTCTAGCAAAATCTTAGTACATAAGCTAATCTGAGCGACGATTAAAAATTTAATAAAGGGGGAATCCGCTAAAATGAAGTGGTTCACTAAAGGAATCAAAAACAAGTTCTGATCATTCATAGAAGGTCAAAGTTTTCTCAGAAGATGGAAAGTCGTCTTAAAGTTCTGTGGGGTAACTTTACGTACATATAATGTGCATGTGGTCAGCAGTTGTGCCATGAAAATAGAATCTTAGGAAGAAATTTGCAATTCAAAGAGAAAGTTTCTCTGATTTATAACCGTTGGCAATGGCTTTTTATATTTTCATGGAGATTATTATAAAATAAATTTTCTGAAAGCGTTGTGTAATGATTTTTTTTAAATTTCACTTGGAGATTTTGTTGGTTGGTTGGCTTGATTATGGCGGGAAGTGAATGCTGGTAATAAAGTAAAGTCCAACTAACAGACTTGATTGTACTGTAGCTCTCTAATTTGTGATGTTTAAAATAATTTGTCATATTGATATTGATTAAACGGATTTTTGAGGGCGGCTGTCCATCATTTCACTGGTCGTAGCATCGTAGAGAAATAGAATTTAGAAGTATGCTCAGAATTTTCTCTAAATTTGGACGCAAAAGATCTTTTGTTCTACACAACAAAGTAATCGAAAGAACCTTTTGATCTATATTTTGTACGTAATATCCTTTCAGTTCCCTTTGTACTTCCTACTCTTCAAACGAACACTCGAGCATAATTAAAGGCAAAATGCCTACTTCAGAGTTACTAAATGTAGACCCAAATCTATTGGCAGAGATCCTTCGGCAAATAATTGGAAAAGCTGCCTATACACTTGCAATTAATGGACTTATATTACTCCAATAACTGTGAAGGGATCTGTATGATATTCACTAAGAGGAAAATATTACTCAACGCAATTCTTGAGAGAATAATCAAAATTGTAATCCATAAGAAATATAATGGAAGACAAATGAGTTTAGAAAATACCGATCTTGCAAGAATCCCTGGAAGACAAATGAGTTTAGAAAATTCCGATCCTGCAAGAATCCCTAGAAGACAAATGAGTTTCGAAAATACCGATCTTGCAAGAATCCCTGGAAGACAAATGAATTTAGAAAATTCCGATCCTGCAAGAATCCCTAGAAGACAAATGAGTTTAGAAAATACCGATACCAATCTTGATAGAATCCCTGGAAGACAAATGACTTTAGAAAATACCGATCTTGCAAGAATCCCTAGAAGACAAATGAGTTTAGAAAGTACCGATCTTGCAAGAATCCCTGGAAGAAAAATGAATTTAAAAAATTCCGATCCTGCAAGAATCCCTAGAAGACAAATGAGTTTAGAAAATACCGATACCGATCTTGATAGAATCCCTGGAAGGCAAATGAGTTTAGAAAATACCGATCTTGCAAGAATCCCTGGAAGACAAATGAGTTTAGAAAATTCCGATCCTGCAAGAATCCCTAGAAGACAAATGACAAATACCGATCTTGAAAGAATCCTATGAATTAAAGTTCACGTGAGCGACCTCAAAAAGAGGAATTCAAAAAGTTGATCTGCATTTAAAGCTTCAATTTACGAAGAAGCAATTAAGCAGAGCACAATAGGCAACTATTTTGCTTCTACTACTGTATACAGGATCTCTATCAGATCTTATATATACCATATTTCTTCCGAGCACATTTTCACACAAATTTACAAATAAAATTGTATAATTGAGTAACTAATGCTTTATCTTATGCTAATATTTTCTGCTTATTTTGTCCACCACCCCAATACCTGAATGAATGTTTCAAAATTTTCCAACAGAAAAAAATCTTGCTGGTCTGAAACATATTGTGGCAAAAATGGGAGCTAAAAAAGGAACAACATGTCCCAGAGTGATATCTACAATCCAGATGAATTAGCATAGCGGACGACAAACATATGCCAGAAATTTATTTCACTGATTTTAAATTCATTCTAAATCAAAAATATGTATCGATGGATCGAAAGGGGTTTTGGCCACTTCAATCTACTCCACAAGATAAGCTGCAGTGATTGCAGGGAAGAGACAGACTATCTATTACCAGGAATAATTGGGAGGAGAAAGAGATGGTGGTAACCTTCGATGTTTCCATCTTTACGGATAGATCCAAGACGAGTGCGGGCACAAGAACGGGAGTGTACTCAAGAGACTACTAGTGGCACAATTCTTATATACTGCCAAACAAATATAGTGCCTTTCACACAGAGCTCGCAGCAATTTACCAGGCGGCAATAATGGTATCTATGTGCAAAGAGTCCGAACGGCACATCCGCATATACACTGACAGCCCCCAGGCAGCCATCAAGACGCTGGATGCTGTGCTGGTAAATTCAAAATTAGTGCAGTTATGTAAAAGTTAGAGGTTCGTTAATAGGGTCACCCAATTTCGCATACAAATATTTTTTATCAAAAGCAAGTATGAATCATATGTTAGCAAGATTTCTCATTACAATTTTCAAATTGGGTGATTATTCCCCTTGTTGCCATAAGGCAACACCAGCCTTGAGGAATTGACTGCGGGGCACAAGATGATCTTATTTTCGGTTCATGGCCACAAGCATATCCCGAGAAACGAGATGGCTGATGAGTTGGCCAAAAAGGGCTCCAAAATGGATAGCTCCGCAGCGGTAGCTTATGTGAGGATCCCAATTATGGCTTTAAAAGAGGGGATCATCAGTAGCGCCTATCAAAAGGCAAACTTTCGGTAGACCAGAGGGGAAACCTACCATAATGTGATGCAATTGTAGCATGCATACAACAGGAAGAGAGCAAGAGAACTCCTTAACGGCAGTAGAGCAAATACTAGGTGTGACATCTGTGCTCAAACGAATGGGGGTGCCGGTTGTAAAAGGACAACTCAATTTTTTAATTCAAATATAAAATATTATTTCTATACATTATTTACAGCTAATATCACCAAATTCAATTCACTTAAATCAACTAATCAATCCAAAATATTCTAAAGCCCAAAATAAGTAATAATTCAAACTATGCAAAGAAAATTCGATAAAAATTCAATAATTGATAAAAGTCAATTCAAACAAATCTAGTGCCGCCACTGTGTTTGCTTCCTTTATTTCTGTAAAGAAAAAGAAAATTCATTATGAAATTCATGAATAAATTCAATATGATATGATTGTTCAAATTATATTGTAATGTATGGGCCTTTCTAGAAAAATTGAAAACGGTGCGGTGCACCACGTATAGCTGCAATGAGTCTGCTGCAGAGTATAAAGCTGCAGTGTGAGAGCAGAGTTGAACATCTAACAGTGTTGACGTATACTGTGCGGGTAGTCGCAAAAAAATGAAGTTTTGTCTGTGCTGCCTGTGTGAGCACGAGAGCAGTAGCAGAATTGGATTTCTGCTCAGATGTGGGCGAAAATGATCTGCAGCAGAAGTAAATTCATGCTTATGTGAAGGATGGAAATATAGAAGACGTGAATTTCTGCAGTAGTAGTAAATTCTAACTAAGGTGAAGGATGGAAGTGTAGCAGAAGTAAATTTCTGCAGTAGAGGTAAATTCCTACTCAGATAGATGAAGGATGGAGGTGAAGTAGAAGTAAATTTATACAGCAGGAGTAAATTTCTGCTTAGATGTAGGATAAAGGTGAAGCAGAAATAAATTCCTGCAGCAGGAGAAAATTCCAGCTTAGATGGAAGCAAAATTTAGGTTTGGATAGTTATGGGAGCTCAGAGTAAATTCTGATGTTTTCAGATTAAATTCTGAATTGGGAATGGGTGCTTCTGCTGTGGCTCGTCGCCTTTATAAGCCGCCGTGAGCCGCTTCATCTCTGCTCCATGATATGTTGCCCTGGCAACGCTTGGTTTCATAGTTTGGTTGATTTCGGACTGCAGCGAAAGCAGCTGGTGTGATGTACTCTCACTTGATGGCATTGAAAAAATGTCAATATATCGAAATAAGTGGCCTTTGGATAAAATTTGTTAGTTCAGGGTTTTTTTTTATTTATCATTAATTATTTTGGAATTCAGCCGATGATATTTTGAGCAGCTTGGGAAAAACTTCCATGAGATATCATCCTGTATGGACGAAAAATATTTTTAGTTAAGTAAGTACTCCGTTCAATACTTCCATTCCATTTGTGTTTCTTTTATTTTGTCTTTTAGGAGGATTAGGGAAGAACTACATCAAGATATCGTTATAGGATGTTGGTGTGGCCTAAATACCAGGAAAGGAATATAGTAGTGGACCATACGAGTCACTGGGCCATGGCGGTCCATGCTAAAACGTATAGAGCCGAACGATTTGTGCAGGCGCTGCAAGAACTCGGAGAAAATCGAATCCATCCAACACGTGCTTTGCGAATGCCCCGCTTTTATGAATAAAAGAGATAGGCTATTGGGTAGCTATTTCTTTTAAAGTCTGGGTGAGCTGCAAAGTAAAAAGTTGAGATGAATCCTCAGATTCCTAAGGGAAGCAGGATGGATCTAGGGCAGTTTTAAAGATTATACCGTTAGGTTAAGGAGCACAATGGACTCACTGGAGGTTTAAGTCATGCGAGCTAGTCTTCTAGCGGCATCCTTCTTATCTAACCTTACCTATCAGTTAAGTTCCATTCAACCACCTCAGAAGTGATTGGTGATAGTAAATTATAGAGTCATAGGATGGTATCTACGATTGGGTAGATGTCCGAAAATTATTTTTAGTTTTTTCAAAGAATTTTTTGTAACATCTTAAGATATTCTTCTTGTCCAAGTTTACTATCTATAGGATAATGTTTCAGGATGATAGCTAAAATCTATAGTATGGATGTCAGACAGTTTTTTTTTACTAAGAATAATATGAATTTATCATTTCAGAGTAATTACCTGATTTGTAAATTGCCCGGTTTCATTATTGTTCAATTTTTTTAATTGTTTATATTCAGCTTTGCTAAATTTTTTGAATTATTTATTGTCGCAAGATTTGCATATCCTTTACCCGGTACCTTTCCTTTCTACTTTTTATTTCCAAGTCTCCTATCAGACTGATACCAATATCTTTTTGAAACAACAAAAATTATAAACAGGCAAGGGCCAACCGGAAGATTTAGTAAAGGTTATAATTAAGAGAAAAGCACAAGATAATATGAAATTCTGAAATGGGGGGGGGGGGGAGATATTTAGGAATTGAAAGTTTCTTTTTCGGATTTTCAATGAAATGTGACCTCATAGCGGAAATGCCCGTTACAAAAGTTGTAGCTAAAAAAAATCCAAAGCTTTGACATAAAGCATTTTTAAACATAACCTCACATTTTCCAAGAAACGATTTTTCGAGTTTATTTCTTGTAAAACAATTCAATTCACATGAAATTTTTTTAAAGTATACCTTCTTTTTTATTGAATAAGAAGTTTCTCAATATTTTTAATGATTTTCATTTTTTTTTGTCCGTTAATAATGGATTGAATTGCAATGACAGAATTCGTTTACTGAATAATATTACTGAAGTTGAATTTTTTTCTCTAAGTTATACCCTTCACAAAATTTTCCGGCTGGTCCTTGCTTGTTTATAATTTTTTTCTTTTAGCTTTCACAATCCGCTTTGGCCACTGCCTATATTGGTCTAAAGATATATGTATTATATATTCTGTATCCTTATATATATAATTAATTTCTATATGCAATATTAGAACTGCAAACCGTACTATACCCTTCACCACAAAACTACATACATATTTCCGTTTGCATAGTAAAACCTTCGAGTTATTTTTTTATCCAAAATCGTGCGAATAAAGGACAATTTTAAGTCTTCTATTCCATTGTGTCCTGCTTTGATGTGCTTACATTAGAAATATTTCACAAGTTTGACGTAATAATATGTAAACTTTATGAAATGTAAAAAATTATGAAAAGTCCTTTGAAAATTGAGTTACATTCAGTTGAAGTCACGGTTTTATGGGTTGAGTTTTATTTTTATTTTTTTTTCTCCAGGCTTCGGTATGAAAAGGTCGAAAGGATTAATAATTGAAATATTATAACAGTAGTCCAAATTGAAGGATGACTTACCATTACTAAGGTATACCTATAGGTAATTTTTTTTAATTTTTCCCAATCAATTTATATTTGAGACTACGTAAATAGATTTCTAATTTCATTACTGTACATACACACACATATCACAATAACATTTATATTATTTCCTCGCTTTTGATTATTCCTCTTCTCTTGATAATTCCCATAATTTAAAGGGGGAAAATGAAGTTTTTCAATTCCATAGAGATACGTGAACCTATTACAGAACATAAAAAGAAGCTCAGCTGCTTTATTATCCTTCTTAATGATTTTATTTCTATTTTAAAAATAAGCACATTATCGAAGCGATTTTCTTCGCTATATAATCCTATTACTTTCATCAATAATTTCTTGGGAGTAAATAGCTTTCGTTATTGATGAATTCAATAACTGACAAGGCTAGACATTCATTTCTATACACGTTGCTTTATAAAATATTTTATTTATGTTAATCGCAAGAAAATCCTCTCGCATTATTCGAGAGAAATTTCAACATTTTTGCCATACATTGAAATAAAGTCATCTTGTTAACAACTTATTCGGTTCGGGTACTCTCAGGAATGAGAAAAATGTTCAAATGGGATGACAATTTTGTATCTCCATCTTCAAAGATCTATAATATATACATATGTGTGTGTATGTGTGTGTGTGTTTTTTTTATGTATATGAAAAGATTCAAAATTCCAAGGATTTTTAAGCGTATCAGTGAAAGAAAATTCAAAGAAAGGCAGACATAGCGAAAGGAGCAATGCATATTTTATGGGTTCTTTAAAATATATGTAGGTATGGATATGGATGTGTAGCTGTTTTTTTATTATTATTTTTTTGTCTATATGTGCCTTCAATATTGACATTAAACAGATTTAACATAGCTTTCAAGCAAATATATACCTGAAGAAAAAGTAGACATAGTATACAAAAGATAAGGTATGCAACATATGGCCGTCATGTAATTTAGATCCATTCCCATATAGAGAACAACAACGAAAATTTAAATACAATTACATATATTAGGTCGAAATGCCGATGTAAAGAACACAAACCAAAATATACTGAAAGATGTTTTAGTGTAGTACCTTTATTTTTGTATACGATGGGTGGCAGAAGAAAATCTATGAGGCCGCAAGAATACGATTGAACAAGATCGAATATTACAAAACTTAAATTCATTTGGCGAACTTCACAGAAATATTAAGTTGTCAGTGTAGTTTAGCACGTACTCACTTGCTTGTCTACATCTCCATATTTATTCTATTTCAGGATAGGGGAACTTATCTTATTTCTACTTTCGAATTATGTACAATCTTTTGGAGTACGCCATTGAGTACAGACCTAAAAAACAGTAAAGCTAATAAGGTTTCAGTCAGTTTTGGCAGGTTCTGTGACAACGGATATTTAAAAGTGAAAGTGTAACAGTTTAATTTTTAGAAAAACCCAAAGGTATTTTCTAAAACGTGTAACTATAGTACAAATATAAGAACGTAACGCTATGTGTGTGCGTATTAGATTTAGTTTTCGATCTTTCTTAATCTTACTTTATTACAAAAAGTATCCAACTAGATTCAAGGGTAAAATGACATGTCATACTTGAGGGTTAAATTTCATACTACCTATGTCATTTTACCCTAGTGCTCCATAATGCTTTCAAATACATCGATTTTTTTACCTAAAATGTCGATATTTTATATCGATATTGACTGGACTGATATATCGATATTTTGTCGATATTTCCCCTAAAAATCATTATATCCCCACCTAATTAAAGTTATTTGGCAGTACGCACTTTCGTTCAAATGGTCGAATATTTTAAAATGTACGTTAGAAAATAATTGTTCAAGACTTATTTAAAAAATACACCACTAATTGATTTACTGGAAAGAATTCAAAAGATAGGAGTGTAGTTTACACATAGTGGGTCGGCATCAGTCGACCTACGTAAAGAGCAAATAGTTTAAGGTCGGCCTAAAGGATTATTTTGAAAAACGTTGACGTCTCCGAATATGATTTCAGCACTTGAGATAGAATAGCTTAAGGAGATCAAAAAAATTCTTCACGCACTAGAAAAATTAACCACAGAAATAAGTGGTGAAAAGTTGTCACTTTGAGTAAGGTTGCATGTATTACTGAAGAGTACAGTCGAATTAAATCAAGCTTCAATATGGGAAAAAGTTTAGTAGCTGAATTGAAAAGTGTAATCCCATCTACATTTCTATATCATCGATTTAAAAATATAGGAACCAGTTGACGATGGCGCACGTTATAGGGTGGTCCTCTCATAATTTCTCTGTTGTTTCTCTCTCAATCTTTTGAGTGTCTTCTTCGAGGTAGCTTATTTTCAGTTTTGGTCCGTTTGGTCTATAGTTGTTGTTTGGACGTGAACACATTAAATACGTGTTATTTTTGTGTTACTTGTTTTTTTGGTAGGAAAAGTAAAATTTTATCTTTCAGCCATTTTAGTTATTAAAAAAGTTACAGAGCTTAAAATTATTAGGCTTTAATTTTGACATTGAATAATATTAAATTTTATTGTGAATCCTTCATTTCACGATTTAAATCCACCCAAAAAAAAATATAACTTAAATTATGTACAAAGTGCCCGCTTTTAAGTGTGGCACACAGTGGTGTGTTGAAGAGTGGCGCGCGCATAACTCTTGGGCATATTATATTTCGTGTAAATTTGAACAATATTTTCATTTATTTCTTAATTCTTATTTTTTGATAGGCAATTATTTGTTAGTTAGAGCATACTGGGTTGCAATCGAAGCGATGCATTTATTAAAGAATTGGATGGATATCCCTAAAGCTGCAGCTTTGAAAAATATTGCGCCAACAACGCTTATTCGATATTTAAAGAAGCAAAAGAATAACGAACTTTAGGTTCAGTTAACGCCAAATTACTTAGAAAATCTGATCTGATACAAATAAAAATGTTTGCAAGGATTAAATAGTGGTTCCTGCATCAAACATATCCCATGCAACGTATTAACCTATAGAGTAAATGTCCTCGAACTAAAACAAAGTCCGCTGGTTCGAACCATCATTTACTGCTGTAGATTCGTTGGTCGGTGATAACAGCTTGGCATATATACTTCGAGACCCAAATTGTAAAATAAAAGATTTTTAAATGTACATATACATATAATATATATATATTTGAAAAATTGTCTTTAACGCAATAGTTAGTTTGAAAGTTTGAGAAATTTGTGCATTCGGATGCACCGAGTAGGTAATTAAATATCATTGTTTATATGAAACGCCGCTGATGAGCTCTGTAGCTGGAGTGAAAACGTTTCAGAATAGCCACATAGATGCCTACACGGCTTGAAAGATATATTTGATCGGTTTCTTCCGAAAAATTTTATATCGATGTATGTATGTTACCTCTAATAGGTCGAGCAACGAAGCTGCCCAGTATAAAATGCACCCGCTATGGTGGAAAGTGGTGCAACACCCGCTCCTACAACGTTTATCATGTCGCTTATATTTATATATACAATATCGAAATAGGCTGAGCACCACTTATACACAAAAATCGCAAGAGAAGGAAAAAAAAGGAAAAAGTAATATTGCTACGGATAAACCAACCAAATTAGAATTAGAGGAATGCCAAAAGAAAAAAGAAGAAGCTATATCGAAAAAAATTAATAAAAAATTTCAGCTGATTAAGAAGAAAATTGAAAAGGTGACTAAAAAACGTGTTGATGACGAGATACTCGACAACAAAATTGCTGCACCCACCGCAACAAATCAGATGAATCCGATGATGATTGTTACTGTTTGGATTCATTTAATTTTGGGCACATATTACGGACTCCTGTTAAAGGTGACTAGTAGAGTTTAAGCCGCAAAAAAGCTTGCTCGTATATTATGTTGGAAAGATCATTGCATATATAAACTCGTCTAATGACCTTCAGATTAGTTTTTTACGAAAGGTCATGGCGAAAAATTTCACATGCCCAATATACCAGATTTTGCTGTGTGTAATATTATAAGTATAAAATATTTTTATTTTTTCCCGGACGGAATCGAACCTGCACGTGTTAGACTCGTTCAATGATGGAGAACAGAAGAATTTTTAGAACATTTTTGTTTCCTCTTGTATTTATGATTTGATTTAGAATCGTTAAAAATAAAAGTTCTGAAACTCTTCTGTTCTCCATAAAATACATATTTCCAAAACCATCATACTGCGGGAGTACTAGCAGGCAATTAGCAAGTGCTAAATTTACAGTGGATTTCTCTTT
Organism: Dioctria linearis; assembly: GCA_963930735.1. NCBI lineage: Eukaryota > Metazoa > Arthropoda > Insecta > Diptera > Asilidae > Dioctria > Dioctria linearis. The sequence goes on along the minus strand of OZ005741.1, from coordinate 52,495,747 downwards.
CCTTAATATGTGATAAAGGCCTTGTGCTATTATGACTTTGTGCTACAGTATTGAATACTGAATGATCTCTATCCCTAACTAAATGAATTTGTGAATTAATGTTAATTATATTGTCTGTTTTATGTTCATTTTATTTTGCACGTACTTGATTAAAGAAATATATTTTTGTTAAATAAGAATTTTGGTTTGAACTTCTGCTACAGTTTTCAATATTTTTCACCCATTTTTGTTCGCGCCCCTCTTGAACATGAGTTGCGCCACACTAAAATAAGGGTGTTGATGACTGACGCATTTGAGTTAGGACTAATGTTTTTTGTACAGTTTTGACGCGTTGTAATATATTTCTTTTATTTAAACAATGGTAAAAGCTAAACATATTTTTTCTATAACTCAATTAAAACAAGACTTGGGAATATCGAATAAGAAAAAAGTTATGGCTCGTACAAAAAAAAAATGCCCCACTCGTGAACAGGTTCCCCTACATTTTAGATGTCTTCCATCTTATGCCAAAGTTATAAAATTTCTACGTACGAGCATTGCTACATCGCAAGGAAACAACAATGAGGAGGATATGTCTTCCGATAATGTTAACTGCACTAATGAAAAAGGAGAATTGGATCTATGGCCTTATCACGAGAGTGTTGAAATAAATCAATAAGCATGCCTGTCTTTAATCTCGACCTAGATTGCTTTATGGCTTGGGATGAAATAAAAACGATATTTCCTGGTTTATATAAATTCAGTTTTAAGCATCTAAGCATTGTTGCAACATCAGAGTTTTGGCAAGGCCTTGACGGCCGCTTGGCTCTCCGAGCAGATGGCAATCTCTTTATTCTCAGTGTCTGAGCCAAGGAGGTACCTTCAAGCTTCAAGAATGGCCTTTACCTCTGCTTGGAAAACCGTTACGTGGCTTTCCAAGTGTATGGAAAGTTCCAAATGAGGCTCCTCACAGAAGACGCCCGCTCCGGTGTTGTCTGCAGATTTGTAGCCGTCTGTATAAATTTTAGAGTCTAGCAATGGGTGGAGCAAAGAGTGTGCTGCCCATTCCTGTCCAGATGGGCTTTTCGTTTTAAACGTGCTAATCACCATGGCTTGCATGAGGTGGTCTTCTCCCTGTCGGTGTCAAGTGCGATGGACCGCACAAAATCAAGGATAGACTCGTGTAGAACCATGGTTCCTGAATGAATCAAGCTCCGATTCAGCTCAGCGCTGCAATAGCGGTCCGCTTCTTAATATGTATCTGCAAGAGGTGCATATTAAGGATAACATCAAGAGCCCGAGTGCTAGTAGACTTGAATGCGCCGGTTATGCTGAGTAGGCACAATCTTGGAATCTTTTCCAATATCTTACGATAATTGGCATGCTCCATCGTTTTCCACCACACCACCACAGAGCCATAGGTTAACATGGGTCGAATGACGTTAGTATATATTTATAGAATTATCTTCGGTTTGAGTGTCCACTTCTTCCCTATAGCTCTCCGGCACATTACTTATGCTCTAAGAGCTTTGTTCGCTCTGTCCTGAAGGTGTGGCTTCCAGTTCAGCCTTTTATCTAATATAATGATAGATATTTCACCTTCTCCTTAAGCTGTAATCGCGTAGAGCCGATAGAGGGTTCAATCTTGGAATGTTCCTTTTATTTGTGAAAAGGTATAAATCGGTTTTCAAAGGATTTATGCAAAGTCCGAAATCCTTAGTTCAGTCCTGGACTAGTCGGATCGCGTTATGCACCAGTCCGCCGAGCTCCGATTCATAATTTCAGGTGAATAAAATCACCAGATCGTCTGCCTAGCATACCGTTTTATATCCCATCCGGGTGGGAGTTAGTAGGAGATCGTCCATAATGAGTACCCGTAGTAAAAGTGATAGGATTCCACCTTGTGGGGTGCCTGTGTGCACTTTTTTTCTCGACTTAACCCACCCAGACTAGCGAAGACGATTCTGTTGTTCAACATGTGTGCAATCCAGTTTACTAGAGACTGGTACACGTCAGCGTTTCACTAAACTTACATATGTAGAAGAACATTGTTAAAGGCTCCTTCTACTTCGATGAAAACTGCTAGCGTGGATTATTTAAAGTGGAAGCCCTTTTCAATTGAGTGTATGACCTCATAAGGGGCAGTCTCAACGGACCACTCCTTTAAGTACGCGTGCTGATTTTGTGACAACCTGCTTCTGGGAATGGAAAACCGCAGTTCTCAATCGCAAATTCGCTCTAACGTTTTTAGTAGGAAGGAAGTCCAACTTATTGGTCTATATGCCCTGGCTGTTGGGTGATCTACCCGGTCAGCCTTGGGGATACACACAACGCGGACTTCTTGCCACAGCTTCGGTATGTAGCCGAACTTGATGCATGCCCTAAAGAGAAGGACTAGGTTATTTGTCAATAAATCTTCCGAGTGTTGGAGAAGGGCCAGTAAAATTCCGTCCTTGAACTACAAAAGTAGTATAAATTCCTAGAACAAACTTATCCTTCCAATTAGAATATCATCAATGTCTTATTAAAAATGATTGTAAAGCTTTCAAACATGAGTAAATAAGCATAATATAGCCAGTTCACATAATACCACAGTTTGGATCATCTCAGAAAATAGCTTACGTATATACTTGCTGATTTTTTTTGGCAATCTGCCCGTGTTTCGGAAAAATATCACTATGCAAAGATAAATCAGAAATTGATTGATTTATGAATCGCAATGTTTTATGAGCGTATTATAAATTATGTAAGTAATGCAGTTAGAAGCAAGTAATTGTAAGATAATTTACAAAAATCACCTTCTAAGAAGATATTTTTTTTTTCATGCCATCACGTTTAAGTGCTGAAACGCAAAAATGTAAAAGGTCAAAATCATTGAAATCGACATCATGAGATATCTGAATTCAATCTTATATTTGTGCGATCTGATTCGAGATTAAATTTTAATTAGATTTTAATTTTATCAAGACGAGATGGAGCATAAATAACATTTTTCGATAGAATCTCGTGCGTATCAATTTTATTAAAGCAATTTAAATAGAAAATAGGAAAAAAGGAATAATTGGTCCTTATTTTTAGACCAATTCTCAAGATAACCTAGATTAATGCCCGTATGTAATTTCGTATGGTTACCCCTCTATGCATGTTTGACTGTTAAAATGGTTTCTCGCATGTATGTATTTCTAGAACGGTTCGTCTGACAGTAAAAATTATTATAGCCAATTTGATAGAATTTTATGTTCTGAATATATTAAAAAATACAATAAAAACGTCTAGGAATGTCGGTGTCACAGTATACGTCAAAAATTAAAATTTTTCTATGGAAACATCATGGGGTGGTCCGAATAATTCTATTTACTATTTTTATGAAAACGTCTTGTACAAAATTTCAGCTGTCTATGTCGATGTGTTTCAGGCAGTGTCCAAGTATGTAGTAAAAAACTAAATTTGTATGGTTCAACCGAAGGGGTTTACCCAATTTGTCGTAGTTTCGGACTTAAGTTTCTTTTCTTTTTTCAAAAAGCATGTGTGCAAAATTTCATTTACCATTAAGACAGATGGACGTGCAAAAATCAAAATAATTTTTAATATTATGCGTGGGTATTCAACCCATTTTGCTCTACTAACATTATTTTTTCAATGCGTTACAAACGGAATGACAGCATTAATAGGTAATAGGTAGGTGATTTCATGTAGGGTATTACAGCTCGTAAAAATAGCAACGTCTGGGTCGATTAATAAGGTTATCATTTATCATTTATACTTCTGGAGGCCCTAGGCGCAAAATCATTATGAGGCCTGAAAAAAAAAGTCTCTTTCGTGGTACGTATGAATTTTGTTTTTTGTTTTTAGTATATTGAAAACAAAAATCCACATTTCTATAATAACGCATTTTAATAACATAAAAAAACACAACATTGGTATTTAAAAAAAAGTATAAAAACAACTCAGTACAATTTCAAATAAATAATAAAAGAATAACTAAACATTTTTTTCTGGCTTTTGTTTTAGCAAATATGTCTATACTATTGTCATAATTAATCAAGTCCATTTTATCTGATTCAATGCATTATAGCGACAGTTTACTTGTTTTATTTTATTACAAGTTGCATCGTATATAATTTTTTATTCGTTTCTAAACCGAAATTGAGAGTTCAGCACTTTCATTAGAAATAGGGGCATCGTCAAAAAAATGTTTAAAATTATTTCTACGTTCGGAAAAGTAGACCTTAACCCATCGTTTATAGGTTCACATATATTTTTAATTAAATAATTTTCTTCCTTAATCATTATTAAAAATTGCTGAACTTCATCAATAAATTTTTTTGAGTCAATATCAGTACCATAAGTTTGTAAAATTTTCTTATTACTGGCCTTGCCAAAATTTAACATTAATTACAAAAATTTTGAAATTTTGATGGAATGTTGGGTGAGGTAAAATAACTACAAATTTAAATTTGCAACCATCTGTGAGGTCCAGAACATACGCAAAATTGCAGAAAAACAAAACTTCTTATAAGTTCCATGAAAAAAAGTCCCAAAGTCCTGCAAACTTAAAGCAATGTCTATTCTGATATTTTCCAAAATGTGTTTAATTTGTATCTCATTCCGCCCCAAAATATCATTTTTTTATTGCAAAATAATGCTGCTATTAGGAATGAATATAAAAAAAATTACGCAAGTGCTACAAAAATAGCTGCTGCAACTTATCTGAATACATGTTGCAATTTGCAACTTTTTATGTTACCCGCAATATATTTTTTTAAATCGATGGAGTAACAATTGCTTTTCTGGCTGCCATCTTTCAAAAAAAACATTACAAAAGTTCTGAAATTGGGTTGCAAACTTTCAAATTATTGTCGGTCATAATCTGTTAAGTTTGCAACCTTACGCAAGATCAGCAACCTAAAAAAAAATGAGCAAAAATTATCAACAATTAATATTTTGCACTTTCTGCAGTCGTTCAAATATTGCAAAAGCTTTGCAAATTTTACGTAGGCCTTCGTATGTCTTGCCCCATCAGAATATAAATTTGCAAAACTCTACTAGTGCAAAAATGTTGCAAATGCAGAGAAATATATTAAAAATACGTGTGACGTCAAATTTAAAACTTGCTATAGGTACAAAATAAAACCTTTCCTTTTTCTATAGCTTTGAAAATGAAATAAGTATGAATTTTTTAATGCAAATACTCTGAAATGAAAACGCTTGATTAATTTTGTATTTAATTATGAATGCAAGTTTGCAGTTGACTTTTATTGCAGTTTGAAAAGTCAACAGTTATGAAAGCTGGTTTTTGGCTTGTGTCACAAATAAAATGGGTAATGAATGACAGTTTAAATATCCTAAATGGTTTGTGTATAAATTAAATGGCTTTCGTTTTATTGGAAAGCTTTACATTTAGAAATGAAAGTTTTTATACAGATTTAGATATATTAAATACTAATTCTAGAGAAATATCTTAAAGGAAAATGTTCTAATTTTCTCAAAACAAATTTTTAATCATCAATTAAACCCTAAGAGGTTTTGGCATAGAACTGAAGATAAAGTTTAATCAGGAATTTTTGGTAATCAGACAGACCGAAGAATATTCGTAGCGTAATTACAGATATACAGTAAGAATACCGGCATACAGGCTGTCCCGCAAGTGGTGTGATCCCGGAGGCTATGGATAGGTCATTCTTAGACGAGCAAAAAATTGTAGGGGTGGGACGCCTATAGATCACCCTATAACTTATGAATGTTACACCCGATGATGATGAAACGGTTGGTAGGGGAGAAAAGTTTAGAAACCATTGGAAAGGTCCAACGATATTCTATCTACTTAAGTTTAAATCATCATCATAGGGTCTAAAGCTCAGAAGTTACAGGGTGATCTATGAAAACATACCTATATATCTTTAAGTCCAGTTATCTCGAAAACCTTTAGGTTTCGGATTACGACCCCCATCCTCCCAGCCCATACAATTTTTTGCTCGTCTAAGTAAGATCTATCCATAGCCTTCTGGTATCATACCAATTACGGGATACCCTGTGTAACTAATTAGAATAAGCAAATTTATTTGTAAGTAAACTCTCTAAATTAAATTAAGTAACACAACATAAAATATGCTTGTTTTCGAGGATAAAAATTATCTAACCTTGTAGAAAATCAAAAAATTAATTTAATTTAAATAAAAAATTACAAAATTTTGTTCAGGCTAAATTGGTAAAGCGGCCACACCAAACTGAAATATTCCTGACCTTGAAAGCTCAGTTTTCGTGGCGCAGACTATAATTCTAAAAGCAGCGCAGTTAGGACGAAATTTTCGCAAAATGGTTTTGAGACCGTAACTTTTTATACTTGAAAGGTTTTGCACCACTGATCGAAATGAACGTTTCACTTGTATAATTGTGAAAGAGCAATGTCTTGAAAAACCAAAGATCTTGAACAAATCCTTAAGAGATCTTGAAAATTAAGATTTATTTCTTTATATGAATTTTGCGGGTCCATCCTTGTCCTGTTTTCTGAAACCGTAAACCAGAATTTTATTGAATTTATTTAAATAAATTAATCTGTTATCAATCCTATGCTATCCAAGATAAGTTGTCCATTGTCCTGCATACAGAGTTCTATTATAAATGAGAATAATATTCAACATCATGCAGTTCCAAAAACAGGTATGATTGCATTTTTTTTTTTATATAACATAAAAGCAATTAACTTGAATCACTAGCCTTAAAACTTTGCTTTTATTATCGCAATATGTGCGTTAGGAAAAATCCATTTAGAGAAGGTACCTAGTACCTACCTATCATGCTGTTCTAATATACTCCATAGCTTTACCGTAATTGTTTCTAATAAATCCCAAGGTAATAAGTTCTGTAGAAAGCTTATGTAAATTATGGATACTAAAAGCACCCCAAGTCTGCACTTTAACGATAGAAAGGATTTTACGTAAGATATACGAATATCAGTTCATGTCTTTCCATCAAGCTTTTATTGCACAATTACTTGCCTTTGTAATTGCTAAAGTTTGTGCAATAGCCAACCGGAAATTATAAACCTTGTTTGAAGTTTCTCGAAATCGGCCTTAGAGTGAGTGGGATAGAGAGACAGAAAAAGAGATAGAAATAGAAATTTAGCACCGAAATTGAAAAGCAAACCGGAAATTGTTTCAGGGAAATATACTCTTAGTAAATCGTAAAAAGCAAGCAAAGTGACCGGGACGATATCCGATATCCCATATACGCAATTGCAATAAGGTCATGTTGCATAGAATTTAATTCAAAGTTAACACACACAAAAAAACAGAAAATCGATAGCGATCTCAATTAAATTAATGAAGAAACTGCAAGAAATAATAGTTAGTTCGTGATATCTGCCCCATATTGAAGTTATGTGTAGGTGGTATAAGTATGGTATGTACATAATCACCAGAATGGCATAGAAGGAGCCTCGGGACTAACATAACTTTTTTCTCTTCAAACTTTCTACTGCAACGTTCATGGCTATTACATTCCAGTAGAGTACCCCCAAGGTATGCTTCAAGGTTTGTTCGTACACTGATGCTGGTGGAAGAGGGCGGTGGGAAAAAAAAACTTTAAAAATGTTGATTAAATTTAACGACCTATGAAATACCTCTATACCTTAACCAATCCAATTTGCGCTAAAGATTTTTTTTTTCTGAAAGTAGGTATATCGTAAAAACGTTAAAAATATTCGCCTGGGGAGTTTACACAACTCTCAGCGCTTCAATATTTTGCCCTCCTTGCTGAAAGGAAAACAGATTCGCATTAAAGTTGAGTTCTTTGGCGTACATATTGTGTGCTCTTTGCGAACACTATTTCCAGTTATCACGCACACAACAGATATCCTGTTTTTGTTTTTTTTCTGTTTATTAGATAATAAAGAAAGTTATGAGAATTTGAAAACATTTTTAATAGCAATCTTCCGACAAGTATTAAGCTACAATTAGCAGTAAAAAAAACTTCAAATTATTCATTTCAGGAGTCGTAAATTATCTCACAGATAAACACTTTCGGGTTTCGTCGGTGCCTATGACAGTTTAGTTAATTGGAGGGTGTTCAGTGTATCCGTCTCGTTTACTTGCACAAAATTTTCTTTGGTTCTGGTCTACTTTTGTAGTCTTCATAGGACACTCTTATCCTGAACATTAGGTCAGAACAAGAAAATGGCCTGCTCATTATCGTAATACTGCTGTCCTTGCCTACTATACATAGTGGGACAAAAGTTACTGAGAAAATGACTCTAATAAAATTTCACATTTGTCGCTCTGGCGACAATTAATTCTACTTTTCGAGATTTATGTCTCATGAATTCTTCCGTTTTAGGGGGAATACTCAAGTATTTTTGCTTTTATAGAGGCCATTTGGACATTTGATGGAATCATATATTTTTGGGTGAATTTTGTAGTTATTATTTATGTGAGTATAAACAGATTTAGGATGTAACAACAAAAAAAAATCTTTCCAGGACAACACTGATATCATGTGTAAAGGAAAAATGACAACTTATTCCAAAAAATAATAAAAGAATAAAAATAAATAATAGAATAGAAAATCCAGACCCGTCACAGATATGGAAATTATACTAAATTCTAGGTCTGGTGTAGGACTTGTAGAGGAGCACTAGATTCGATGGGCTGAAATATTTCTTCATAAATCCTAGACATTTCGATGCTTTTTTGGCAACAGAGAAGATCTGACCTGTCCAGCTGAACTTACTGGAAATATTAATGCCAAGAATATATAAAGACGGTGTATCGTAAATCAGTGCTCCATCAAGAGAAATGAGAGTGAACAGTTATGATCTTGCTTCAAAGAGATGAGACAGCTTTGGAACTTAGATGGATTGATTTCTACGCCAATGGCTTTGGAGTAAAGCGAGGATATGATCAAGGTCGCTATTCATTAATCTTATCATACAATCTCATTTGATAGATGTGGCAATACCTCTGGAGTCCATAAGGGTATCAAGGGTACTGTCATAACTGCAAAACTTGATATTATCAAGGTTATTCAATGATCTAGTCATGCAAAACTATGGACGGGATTAAAAGTAAAGGAAATCAGATCATTAAAACAAATCTCCCATCGCTTTTACCCAAATAAACTCTGCTTCAAATTGTTCAAATTGAACGTTTCCAGAAATTTTACAAAAGTATAGTAGAAAAATTCAGCAGATCTACTGCTTTTTTCTTCAGGGGGTTTGGGGGGCCACGCACCCCCACACCCTCTAGCTGGATCCGCCACTGCTACTATGTTGATATTGATATTTTTGAAACGTTCTTTCACAGTTGTCATTTCAAGGTGACATAAAAGTTGGTTTTTTTTTTTTTTTTTTCAATTAACAATTTTATAATCATTTCAGGAATTGTAATACTTTGTTGAGCCTGCGAGCCTATGTAAAATATACAATATAGGCGTATATACTCTGCATCGATTTCCTCCAGAAAAGGTTTGAACTGGCGGGAACTTAGTGCCGTTGAACGTATAAAATTAACTGCTGGAACTACATTTTTCATAACCTTATGAAATCCAAATTGTTTTCCAATTGAGGACAGCTGGTTTTTAATGTAATGGTACATATCTATTGAGTTTCGTTTCCAATGTCTCCATTTAAGAGACGCCACTGCACTTTATGGACCTACCATATTCTGAAGAATATACATATATAACTTCACGATGCTTTGCATTTAAACGGCAACTTTGGCATTAATCAAATCCTCGGAAAAGGAGATTTAAAAAAGTTTTATCGAATGTTTCTGTCAAAAGACAATAAAGTGTGGTCGCACTAGTTCGCAACAATTCGTGCTAATTTTTTACCGCCATTGGAGAAAATTATTTTGGACAATTCGAATCGAACAAAATGTGGAGATCTTCTTGTATTTTGATCTCCACATTTTGTTCGATTAATTCAATAATTAATTCAATAATTAAATTCAAATTTTATCCTAGTATATTTCGTAATTTTTATTTCGAGTTTTTGCTTTACATTATTTTAAATTTTATTGCCTTTTAGATCGTAAAATCAGGCATTAATTTTTATTTATTTTTTGATAAACATGGTCGTGGCATTATTTAAAAAAAAAAGCATTATCTGCCGAAGATGTAAAGATCAAAGGATAACAATGATTATCCAATAAGTTTTTTCCGATTCTTAATTTGTTCGTTAAGATAGTTTTTTCGAACTTTCTCAATCCTTAGGAATACGTTACTCTTTGTTATGTTCATGATTGGCTTTTAATAAAAGCACACTGTAGTTAATATTCTATTTTATTCAAGAATCAGGTATAATTTGTATTATTTATGTAGGTGATAACTAACTGCTCTAATAAAGAGGCACGGATCCATGGAGAGAGGGGAGAGAGAGTATCGTAGGGATCATGACCCCCCTAAAAAATTAAAGAATTATTAAAAAATATTTAATTGAGTTATTTGAAAAAATATATATAAATCAACTTCAAAAAATTATAAAAAATTGCTTTATACCAAAACTTCAAAAAAAAAAACCAAACATTTATTTCAATGAATATTATTGTGCGTATGCATACTTATGGGTTTTTCTCAGAATTTTAGTTGTGGTAATCGTCAGAAAATATGGTTAAATACTTAAAAAAAAAAAAAATTTGCACATATACAAATAATTCAATTGAATTTAAAATAGAAGATAAGAAATTAAGGAATGGAATCTTTATCTCAAAATTTTTACGGTGAATTGACGCATCTTAATGTGTCTAACCACTAACATTAAAACATAATAAATGAGGTGGTAATTTATGAGCTTTGTTCTTTGTGTGCCTAAGTTCGTTTAAAGAAAAGTAAACAAAAATTGTTTAGATTTTACCAGAAGTTTAATAACAGACTGAGTTTTAAAGAGTGTTAAATTTTTAAACTACAGTTAACTTAAAACCGAACCAAAAATTATGCTTATTTTTTTTACAAATTTTGTCTCTTGTAGGCAAGATTTGCTGTTTGTATTAGTGCTTGATAGACTCTCATGTCCTAAAATTATGCACACTCTTACAAGTTTTTGAGGAATGAATGCTACCATTAAATAGAACGAAGTTTGGTGAACTTTTGGTGCTGTCTACTAGAAAAGATGTCATAGCGATTCCATTCATACATGATTTTAGCTACCATTTATAGGGATGCGTTCAGGCTATTCGAGTTAACTCGTATGATCTTTGGGCTATGCACAGCGGCCCAATAATTCCAAAGGGTCATCCATACCATACTTTAGGAGTTCAAATTGTGTTTTGTCTATTTAGATGACATTATTGTTGCCTCAAAATCTATTAGTGAGCATTTCAGGCATTTAGAGCATATTTTCGCCCGACTGAAAACTTTTGGACTTATTATCAACGTAGATAAATGTAAGTTTTCGTCTTCCGAGATAATTTTTTAGGTCACTTAATCTCATCAGATGGTATTAAGCCGCCAGCCGAAAGAACGAAAGCCATTGGGAATTGTAATCAACCGGTTACAGTGAAGGATCTTATGATGTCTTCTCGGCACGATTAACCACTACCCATTTTTTACCACATGCGACAGAGCATCAAGCATACTTAAACAACTATTTAAGAGGCTCTAAAAAAATGGTAAGAAAAAAATAAGCTAATCTGAGAAAGCAGTCAAGGCTTTCAAATTGGTAAAAAAGCAGTTTGCATAGGTAGCTCTTTTTGCATTCCCTAATTCCTTTTCGGAGGTATCCCTATGGGTTGATTCCTCTGATACGGCCGTAGGCTTCTGGATTTCCTCTCAGTCAAGCTTAATAGTACGCAACGCAAGTATAACATGTACGATCGAGGAGAATAGTTGATAGCCAATCAAAGTATCAAATACTTTTGTTTTTTGTTAGAAGGGGTCGACTATTCATATTGTTCACTGACCACAAGCCTCTGACTTTCGCTTTTAACCAGAATCCTCAGAAGGCATCACCCATACAGCTACAGCATCTGGGTTCCATCGGCCAGTTTACCTACCACTGACATCAAGCATGTGCCACGTAAGGACAATTCAGTAGCTGATATTTGTCCAGGCTAGAAGAAATTCACATTCCTAGCCTGAAAGACTGTGGTTTTCATGCCGACGAACAAATTAATGATCCTGATCCTATACTGACTCTCCTTCAAAATTCATTCATTCAGCTATTATTATGACCTACAGAAACAGAACTTGGTTAGGCTTCAGGACAGTGTTCAGGGAGGAATTTTTAACAAAGAGTGACTTTCTTAAAAACTTCCAGTTTAATCCTGTCTGATTTTCTGGTCTCTTTACGAATATTGTTTGCTGATCTTAGACCGATATCCGAAGATATTTTAAGTAGGGATTAGTATGAGAGAAACAAAAATGTTTTTAGAAAAGTAGTCTGAGGTTTTATGTTCTTAGCGACAAACACGTTTTGTGAAATTCAGTTTAGAAAAATAATTCCCAGACGTTCTGAAATTAAGTTTGGAAGTTAAAAACCCAGAAATTTATTATTTCAAGTCTGAAGAATAATCACCAAGACATTTTTTATATTAAGGTCCGGGAAAAAGGAACACTTTTGCTGAACATCGCGTTAGGTGAAAACTAAAAAAAAAATATAGGCAAAACTAAAATGCTGCCAGAGTCAGCCAGTGGTGTCTAAGTTGGCCAATCGACGAAATATGTGCTGAAATGATTGAAAATGATATGGAAAGATTAATTGAATGAAATAAAAAGCCGAATTTGTTGAATTTTCCTATCTTTTATTTAAATTAGTGCTAGACGTTTTTTGGGCACCTTTGAAGCACACAATCATTGTGGGCCAACCTTGACTACCAGCGCCATTTCCGCATCGCGTGGCATCACAACCAAACATATTACAGGATGGAATTTTCCTCTAGGATTGTTTTCTCCTCACTTTCTGGCCGTATTCAATGTTGCTGAAAAAAATGTTCTTGAAACTTCGAACCACTGAGTGCACAACACGCGCTTTACGTTCACGCTCCAAATCTGTAATGTCACGAAAAGTTCGATGTCAGTGAGGGAAGATGTGCCCCGCTGGCACATTGGTGGCGCTAGTGGTCAGAACTTAAAAAATAGCAGTTGAGTTGGCCGATCTAGACGACAGGGCAACCCTGACGACATTCCTCTACTTGTTACCTTTAAAATCTCAATGTTGAACTAAAATGGGAAGAACTGATTGCAATTTTACCCTCTGTGAATTGATACCTCATGACACTATAGACAGTCTGCCTAAAAAAGTAAATATCTGATTCAGAGCCAAGGAATTCATTGCCGTTTATATGTGGAAGGCTATTTCCTCTCATAAGTTTGATGGTATTGGATCCAATAACATCTCTTCTCATTTTATAAGTATTAGTTAACCAAACATCATCAACTCAATTTAAATTTAATCCTTGACTTTCAGGAAATTTACTACTACCAATTTGTATCACCAATGATTTGAAGTCCATCGCTATATCTGATTTCTGACCAATAAACATTTTATGATTTCTGGGGATTGTACTTGAGAATCTGATTCTGTGTGAAATGCAAGTTTATGTTGGCCGATGCAATCTATTTTCACCTTGATAATAAGAATATTGCTCAGAGCATACTTGTGAGCCTACGTCAAACAAGATTACGTTTAATTGGTATGTGCACCTCTTGACATATACAAATTCGCCGTATATTTGGATTTTTTCGAAGTATTGGATAAGGTAAACCAGTCCAAATTTCTATCTAAATTAAGTCTTCTTGATATATAACGGCTTGAATGCACTCCATAACATGTTCGTTGTAACCAAAGAAATTTTGATTACGACTTGAAAATTGTATACAAGACTTGATGAAATTGATAGGATGTGAAGAGCAGAATTAATTTCAAGTAACTCCAAATTATTCCCATCCATTGTTTTTGTCTAGATTTCTATGAACCTATACGTTGAGTACAGGATGAGTACCTACTCCATAACATTTAGCAAGTATTGTCTAGTCAGAGAGATTTCCAAATGGGTTATGCAGTTATGATTTGCCAGATAGTTTGAACGGATGCGACTTCCCAGATGGTTAAGATAGTTTCGGTATGTTAAAACGCTCTTCTTAGTGGAATCCATGACTCGTTTTGAGTAAGCTGACTGTGGGATTTAAATTTTATCCATTTTATCAGGAAAATTAAATTTAAATTGTGAATTATGTTTTTAAGGCAACAAGGAAAATGCTCGTAATTAATACATTTATTTTTTTATTTTTTTATGTTGTGTTCGATTATATAAGGTGGTATGCGATTGGTATGTACAGGGTAATATTGTTGTTAAGACTGTGTGAAAAAAGTAGTAAAGAAATGCTCAAGAGAATTTTTTGTGATTTCTGATTCAAAGAAAAATCGAATATACAAATTTTAGAATTTTATTAACGACAGACAGATGTCTCTTCCCAAAAAGACCGCAATTTATATAAATTGTTCTTAAATAGTGGAATTTTCGAAGTTTTTATATTTTTTATTAAAATCGAAACGTATTTCGAGGTGATTGCCAAAATTTGAAAATAGAATGAAAATTTGTCGTTTTGTAAAGTTAAAAAAATCTTACAATGTTTATAGCTGTCTGGGCCGATACAGGTCTAAGCAAAATAAGGGGAGGTGCCGAGTCAATGACTGAGAAGACTGTTGGCAACTTTATTTTTCACAAAATATTTTCAAATTTAATGATAATAATAAATAGTAATAAAAATTAGAACTCAAAACAAATAAAAACAAATAACAATTTAAAGCAAAAGATGACAAACTCAAAAGTAATTCAAATAATAAAAAATAAGATAATTCAAAAAAATGCGGAATCTAAAAAAAATTAGCAGATCTGTAAAGATGAAGGTCTATTAGCTTTCTGTTAATAAAACAATACAAATAATTTAATATGCCTCACTGCTGCCTATGTAAATTTTTGCCGAAATTCAAACGACCTTCCGGTGTGAAATAATGGAAAATAATGTCCAAGACTTTTATTACATTAATGTTATAAATTATTAACCGGTTTTTTTCCGGTATTAGTTCCCGAAAAAAAGGGGATTAAAGAAGTTGTGTGCTGATGAATCATGGTGTAATTTATGGAAGCGACTCCTAGCTGGTCCCCCCCTCCCCCTTTAACAATCAAAGTACACAAAATATGAACGTTGAAATACATAATCGTTTTTTACAAATTATTTTTATTTTGCAGTAAGAATAATGCTAGATGTGCCCCTGCTAATGACTCAGACTGACTCTCAAGATGCTAGACTCAGACTAACTGACTGACTACAGTACTAGATTTTTTATAACTGTGGAGACTGATACACCACTGCATTAATTGTTAACTGTTTGGTCTTATAAAGATTTAGTACTTGTATACATACAATTATACAACACTCTTAACAAGGAGTTGCTTGACTGTAGATGGCAATTTTCTCATCGTCCGCATATGCCATCAAATATGGGCAAATATTTGCGTCACATAACTACTACCATTAAAAATTCTTGAATCAGTTTTAATAAGACTCCATCGACTTGCAACAGGTTATAACACTGCTTTAACTACGTCACAGTTTCCAGCATAGTGGAAAAAGGCAGTTGTTTTAGCCATTGCTAAAAATACCTCCCCAAGTAACATGTCTGACTTCAGACCTATAAGCCTATTATGTTTTCTGGCGAATGCCCTTGAGAAGGTCAAATTAATCCAAATGTTTGAGTATCTTGATATTCGTGAAGCGCTTGATAGAGTTGATATGGGAATTCTGGTGCTATTGAACTTTTGTAAAGCTTTTGGCAGTGTCAATCACAGTAAATAATTGCAAAAATTAGCTTCGAATTTTAACTTCGCCTCATCTGCACTTTCAGTTATTAATAGCTCTTTGTATAGACAAACACAGCAAGTGAAAATAAATAATCGCCTTTCTAATGCAATAAATTTGACATGTGGAATCCCCCAAGGCTCTATTTGAGGACCGCTGCTATTCAGCCTTTATATTAATGACTTACCGGATGTTATACGTCATGTTAATATACATTTGTATACGGATGATGTGCAGATCTTTATGAGCTGTCCTATTGGCTTGTCTGAGGACTGCATTGTCAAGGTCAATAGTGATCTTGTGCGGTTTGATGAATGGTCAGCATTAAACGACCTTGCATTGAACGCTAAAAAGTCTAATTATATGCTAATACACCGAAAAGGTTTGGATCCTTCGAATTTTTATCTTTGGTTCTTGGAAATACCCCTCTACCCCACTTAGAGCGTATAAGGAATCTTGATATAGTTAATACTAAACTCTCGGATGAGCTGCTGTGATTATGTAAATAGCGTGTTGGGAAAAGTTTATGGCGGAATTCGTCACCTTTGGCTGTCAGCACATTTACTTTCTGCAAGTGTTAAAATTATAATCGTCAAAGTACTTTTAGTACCTTTGTTTACTTATGGAAATTTAGTCTTCACTGCCCTAGATTCTAGCTGCTCTCGAATGTTAAAGATCGCATTTAAAAATTGCATAAGATTTGTATTTGGAGTTCGACGTTTTGATCATACAAGCCAATATTGAAATGTAATTCTGAACTATTCTCTTAAAACATATCTTTTGAATAAAGCACTAGTTTCCCTTAATAGGCTCATTTATACCAATCAGCGTGCTTATCTCTGCAATGGTATCAGATTCTTCTATTCTACTAGACATGTGGGTATTTTGATTCCCCGCTACCGTACAGTATTGGGCCAACGTTCCTACTTTGTTCATATAACTCGCATGTGGTCAGCCGGCATGTTTAAGAGGCTTCGTTTTCAGTATTTATTAAACGATAATTAGGCATACGTCAGATGAGCTTGAGAAATCTGTAGTGTATTTAGGTTTGATTGTCATTATAACAGTAACTAATATAGGCTAGTATTTTTTTTTCCTAGTTCTGAATTTTTTTTCTTACTTTTTGTATTTCATTATCATTTAATTTAATTTTTCTTTTTTCCTATCTTTCTTTTATTCTATTTTGCTGTTTTGTTTTTCTCTTTTCTTTCTTCATCTTAGTAGCATTTCCTGGTAAGAATCTTAGAATGTACGTGCTTAAAAGATTTAGGTATCTTCTTGTGCATTATCCTTGAAATAAAATTGAAATCGTGTCATGATAGTTTTATATAGATATCTTTTTGGAAGGATCTAAGCTCCCTGTGAAATTTACAGAGCTAGCTACATTAAAATTCATTGATTAATTGATAAATATAGCTTCAATGTCTTCACGCTAACCATCTTTTCTTTTTCAAATGGACAAGATACGTTAGATACTTCGATATAACCTTCCAGAATATAGTGGACTTACTTCTATTTTCTATGAATTCGTGAAAATTGCCCCTTGGAATGACAAATTATATCTTCTAACAGTCGAAAGAAAATGTTTTTAATTTATTTACTGTTTAATTTCTCTTAAAAATCCAGTTTTAGTAGTGATACTTTAAGTTCAAAGTAGCCAAGCAAACCTGTTGTATGTAAGGTACGTAGGTATGTGCACTAGGCCATTCTCTTGGATACAGCTATCCTTAAGTACTGTTCATGACAGCTCATAGTTCAAAAAATATACCCTAATTTAATGGTATCATCTACAAAGTTAACCTATGCACAGTACTCCCATGAGGATTAGTATTAATAGTCATAGCAACAGCATACCCATTGTTGAAGCAACCAGGGGCTAAAACTATGATATACTACCTATACAAATTCATCTTTGAAAAATTTATAACCTTAAAGGCAATTCATGTCAGATATAATATTTTGATTTTCAGATAACAATCTTCTCAATTACTGATTTTAAAACCTATCACGAACAGAGAGATGGGATTCAATCCTGAAAATGAAATGAAAACCATTCACAAACATAAAAGATTTCTACAGTCTTCAGGGGCAATTATTACATCGATTTTAATTCGCTGAACATTTATGTAGTTGAGTTAAACTTATTTCGACATTTAGGAATGGTTAAATTGAATTTTTTTATGTTTTCCGCCCGTTTTTCTTGGAATTCTTACATTCAGCATGAACTGAATTCTTCGTATATACCTTCAACTTCTTCCGTTTTTTGTTTCCTTTAATGGAAAAAGTTTTTTCATTTCGAATTTGATATTATGAAAGCATGTTTTGTGTTTGTGTTTGTTTTAATTTATTTTACTAAGATGAAGAATGAAAAGTGGAAAGAAAATTTGAATTCTAGATTGAGCCAATTAAATAATATAAGTCATCTCTCTGCAACAACTATAGATACACGAAGAATATAGGTACATGAACAAATTACATAGAGGTAACGGATTTTTTTAGGTTTTATTAAAATTGTAGTCATTTGTGTTTGTATATCTCTTATGAAATAATTGCGTCTTAGTATCACTGGATTTAATTGAAAAGAGTTCGAGTCCTTCGGGGGCAAGACTCCGGAGCCTAGGCCAAAGCAAGGCCCATTGCTCAGCCTCTAGAACTATGAGTAAAGCTCTTAGGTCCCAGCCGGACACTCTGACAGAATTCAGATTTGGCCCCCAACCCTCCCTGCCTTCTTCATGCAGTTCCTCCAGGAGGTGTGAGCCAAGGAATCTGTAGCGCTTACCGGAGAGTGCCGGACAGTGACATAAGAAGTGAGTCACCGTTTGGGGTTCTTCTCTGCATCCTCTACATATAGGACTATTAACAAACGTCATCATGTGCAGGTCCCCCCTGAGAAAAGAGTGCCCAGTGAAAATTGACACCAGCGTTTTCAGAGTTAGTTTGCTCAGTCCCAATATCTTTTTCGACAGATTTGGGTTTTAGGTTTACCCCACAGTTCCTTAGTACTTCTGCCAGTGGGATCATCCAGCCAGAGGCGACTGTGCTGGCAGTCAGCCCAGGCCGAAATTTTAAATGAAAGAATGTTTGGTGCAATCCCGATTGTAGAGGAAGATTCCTCTGAGGTTGCACCAATATGAGCGAGCTCATCCGCTCTTTCGTTCCCGCTGATATCGCTGTTGCCTGGCACCCACACAACGAAGCGAGAGGGAATTTAGGGTGGTTTCGCACTCCAGCACTAACCTGGATTTTACAAAAGGTTTTTACAAGGCCTTTACAGCTACTTGGCTGACCGAGCAGATCGCAATCTTCTTGTTCGCCTTTAACTCCAAACGTGTAGAACAAATATGGATGAGGTTCAGATTGCGGATGTTCCTTTTCTTAGTGAAAAGGCACACATCTGTTTTCAGTGGATTAATGGATAATCCAAAATCCGTAGCCCAGTCCATGATTAGTCGTATTGCGTTTTGTACAAATCCACAGAGTACAGATTCATAACTACCAGTGAGAAATATCACCAGGTCGTTGGCATAACAAACCACCTTATATCATCGGCGGGTGAGTGTTGATAGGAGGTCATCCATAATGGGCTCCCATAATAAAGGTGATAAAACACTGCCTTGGGGTTGCCCCTGCGGATACTTTTCACTCTGCTCAACCCACCCAGACTGGCAAAGATAGTTCTGTTATTCAAGATGTGTGCAATCCAGTATATAAAGGACGGGTTCACTCCATGCTTTGTTAACATTTCCGTGAACTTATGTTGAAGCACATTGTTGAAGGTGCCTTCTACATCGATGAAGACAGCCAGAGTGGATAACCTCGTGGAGGGCCGTCGCAACTGACCTTCCTTTCAGATACGCGTGCTGGGGTTGTCACAAGCTTCTTCTGGGTATTGAACATCTCAATTCCCACTCGCAGATACGCTCAAGTGTTTTGAGTAGGAAAGAATTCAAACTTACCTGCCTTACCTGTTGATTAGTTTACCCGGCCTGCTTTGGGAATAAACACAACTTTAACCTCTTGTCATAGCTTCGGAGTATAGCCCGTCTTAATGCAGGCCCTGAATAAGAGGACTAGATTTCTAATCAATATTTCGCCCGAGTGTTGAAGGAGAGCTGGAAAAACGTCGTCCTTGTCCGGCGACTTAAAGGATTTGAACAAATTCACTGCCCAATTCACCATCTCTTCCGTGATGAAATCCACTTCTCCCTCCCCAGGAAGTTCTAAGAAAAGAGCAAAATACTCAAGCTCTTGCTAAACTAAACGTGAAGTAAAAAAAGACTGTGAAACCAAAAGTACTTAAGCCATCAATTAATGTTCGCCTCAAGCCTAGCTGAGTTATAGCTTAAGTTGCCACGGTGAAATCAGGCGATGTGATACATATTTTATTTTCTAGGATAATATTACTTGTACTAAACGAAAATAATACAGAAACTTGAAAATGTAGAGGAAGTTGTTATACTTTGGACATAGTTGTACCTCGATCAGTAGGCTGTTTTCAAATGCTCCCACGTTTGACTTTTCAAATAATCCATCGTGTTAAATGCATTCGATTAAAGGTGGCCACATGCTGTGTGTTCATTAGTTGCAAGTTTTTTTTGACAAGTTGGTCGTGTTGAAAAGTTTTTCATGCAAAAAGTAAGTTTGTTGGGGTAAGTATTGCCTTAATTATCTATAATATGTTACAATTAACTAAATTGTTAATATGCCTGTCTTTTATTATTTATTAATCTTTTGAAATGAGTAACCAAAATTGTTATGAACTTAAACAATAATTGTAATGTAACTATTAAATAACCTTTGTCCGTGCGTTGTACCTTGGACACAATGACCACGGTACATCGAGATGTACAAGGTACAACGTGTGTACTCATTATTTTAATACATTCTTTATATATAACGTTATACTTACTTTATAGCTGAAAAATATGCCGCGTAGCAAAAGTGGAGCTAAGAGGATATCAATAGATAGTGAGGAATTGATAAAAGTTCTTCAATTATTAAAAAATAATACGCAAACTCTGCTGAGTGTGTCAAAACTTACAGGAATACCCAGAAGCACCCTTAGGAGACACCGAGATCACATCTTGAAGACTGGGAGGGAACAAAGTAATCTACGCGAAAATAATTCCATCAAGAAAGTCTTCACAGAACAGGAAGAACTACATCTCCTTAACTACATAAAACAAGCTGCTACGTTACAACATGGCATAACGCTGACAAATGTATGAGAATTAATTTATCAATATGCTAAGCAAAATATTAAAATTTATCCGCCATCAAGAGATAAGTAAAATACGGCTAGTGACCTTTGGCTCCGTTTATTTAGAAAAAAAATCAGCAAAGCTACAAGTCTGGTACGGTCAACCGCTTTTAATAGAACGAATGTTGCCAAAACATTTTCTAATATCAAAACAGCATTAGAAAAATGCCCACCCAACATATTGGCTGTAAATATATGGAATGCCGATGAAACCTGTATATCAACTGTGCATATTCTACCAAAAATCTTAGACCCTAGAGGTACCAAACAGGTTGGCTCTATGACGAGTGCAGAAACAGGCATAAATACTACGATGATAGCAGCAAATAACGCTGGTGGTGGTTTCATACCACCAATGTTATTCTTTTCGCGCGTTAAATTTAAAGATTTTATGCTAAATGAGTCTCCTGCAGATAAAATTGGTGCAGTAAATCCTTCTGGATGGTCAAATCAAGAATTATTTAGTAATTTTTTCAAGCGTTTCTTGCAATATGCCAAACTATCGGAGGAATCTCCATGTATTGTAATGTTCGACAACCATGAAAGTCACATTTCTGTTCCTCTCATCGATATGGTAAAAGAAAACGGTGTGATTTTATTCACCTTCCCCCCACATACTAGCCATAAAATGCAGCCGCTTGATCGGACAATATCTGCGGCTTTCAAAACATACTATAACACTGCGATGAAGGAACTCATGATCACTCCAGGATATTTCGGTAAACCCGTTTACATTTACGATGTCAGCCGCTTAATTGGGTAAGCTTTTCACTTAGGTTTCACATCATCAAACATAGTGCAAGGATTTAAGGTAAGCACCATCTGACGTTACTGACCGCCTCTTGCCATTTCAATTGCCCAAGAAAATGAAGTTCCAATTACCATGAACAATGATGTTATGCCTCTTGATGTCGTTACTCACTCATCACAAGTACAAGACATACGTGATCAACCTTCAACCTCAACTTCCAAAATTACTACCCTTGCTCTGATCAGACCATATCCGAACGCTGAGCTAAGAAAACTGGTCCAAAACTGTTCAGGAAATAAAACCGCCTCAAAAAATGCAAGCAAAAAGAAATATTTTTGAAGTCAAGGATTTGACAAAATTATGGAACAATTTTTTTTTAATAATTTCCTAATTTTTGTTTTTGTTCTTTTATAT
The DNA here is from genome assembly GCA_963930735.1 of Dioctria linearis. Taxonomy (NCBI): domain Eukaryota; kingdom Metazoa; phylum Arthropoda; class Insecta; order Diptera; family Asilidae; genus Dioctria; species Dioctria linearis. The sequence goes on along the minus strand of OZ005741.1, from coordinate 52,473,548 downwards.
TACATTAATAATTCCTACTTTTGTATGAAATTGTCGATTTACTAAAAAACAACTTTTCAAATTAGCAATTTATTTTAAATTCTTGGTAGATAGGCATTCATCAATCACGGTGTCTGGAAATAGCACGAATTTGGAATCCCTGGACGCAGTATAAACTTAGTTTGTAAAGAAACCTAGTAAGCTAGTTTTATTGAGATAGACATAAAAAAGTCATACAAAAAGAATCGAAGTAGTCTGAAATAAAACACGAGCGCGACAAATGTATTAGCCCAGAGAGATTAAAATAAAAATAAATGTATTAGAAATTAAATAAATATAAATATTGTATTAAAGGTTAACGCGAGTTTTTCATTATATAACCAGCCCAAAAAAGCGGTAATTGCCATAGCGCAAACATTGGTCCTTGCGAGTCGAATTTAATAAAATCAAAATTAGGGAAAAGTTCGCATACTCTCTGGTGGCTACGCACATTATTCAGTGCATCTCGTTAGTTTCGTGAATTCTACCATGAATTCAAACATTTATTTTGAAATTAATTCTAAAAGTTTAGAATTCCAACATACATCAACGTTTCCCGTGACATCGTGTGAGAGGATTATAATCACACATACAGTGATTACATATGATCATGTGGTTCATACACCTCAAGCTGGTATAAAGCAGTGAAAAGCATATATTTTTCGTGCATACCAACGCAGTTTCAATTGAACGGAAATAATCACATATATACAGTGTATTCATGCATTCAGTTACACTGTAAGTAAACAATTCAAGATTCAATCCACAAACCAGACGGAACTACCAGTTCAACCGTTGCCGACTGTCAGTGAAATTGAACAGCTTATCACATCAATCAATCTATCCACTTAAAGGACAGTTAAGTACAAAATAGGTGTACCTGTATTTCCATAATTAGAGGAACGCAAATCAAAAATGGACAACTTGACCCGAAAAAGAGGAACGATAAAAGCTGCTGTCACACGTATAGAAAACTACATAAATTCTGTAACAGCTCAAAATATTGTCTATGAAGAAATCACATCACGTCTAGAAAAGTTAGAAGGTTGGTCGCAAAGCTTCGAAGATGTTCAAATGCAAATAGAGTTGGAAAAAACGGATCAGTCAGACATTGAAGCAGAAGAAGAAGAAAGAGCTAAATTTGAAGAGAAATATTTTAAGCTGAAGGGTAAATTCGTGCATATCATTAACGAACGTTCTAAATCAAAAGAATCAGAAAATGACACCAAGGATTCGTCGATTGATGACAGTAAGGAATTAGGCAAAATTGCACAAAGCTTAGCAGAAAATCAAGAGTTGTTATGTAAAATGATTTCAAACATTTCAACTCAACCAATAACAAATATAAGTAATAGCTCAGGCGAAAAGTACATGAATACAGTGAAACATCCGCCTAAAAATTTACCTTATTTTAATGGAAATTTTAAAGATTGGGTGTCGTTTAAAGATCTTTATAGTTCGTTAGTACACACAAATGAATCGTTATCTGCAGTGCAAAAATTTCAGTTTTTAAAAACTTCTCTCCAAGGTGAAGCAAACTCAATTATAAAGCATCTTCCAGTCACAGATGCTAATTACACAGAAGCTTGGGAACAATTAACATCACGTTACGATAAGAAAAGATTTATTATTGACGCGCATTTACAGATAATAATGTCACAATCAATGCAATCAGGATTTCTAAAAGAACTCAAAGCCTTTTACAATACTGTAACAGAGTCGGTAAGAGCTTTAAAGGCTCTTGAATTAGCGGTAGATAAGTGGGATTGTTGGTTAGTGTTCGTTATTGTTGGTAAGCTTGATACTGAGTCCCGACAATTGTGGGCTCGAGAGATAGCAGAAATAGATTGCCCTATTTACGATCAACTTACTAAATTTATGGAAAGGCGGGTGTTAGAATTGGAAAGCATAAAAGGAAGTTCAAAGGGATGTACAACAAAAATACATGTACCTAGCAGTAGAGACAAACCTACCTCAAAACCTAGGACATTTTCGTATGCATCCACAACGTTCTCTTGTCCAAAATGTTGCGGAAAGCATTTTGCATTTAACTGTCCATCATTCAGAGCATTAGATATCATCCAACGTTGGGCATTTGTAAAGGAGAAATCGCTCTGTATAAATTGTTTAAACTCAGCACATAGTTTAAAGCAATGCAAATGTGGTACGTGCAGAGTATGTCAGCAACAGCATAACACACTTCTTCACTCAGAACAAAAATTAAATGTCAAGCCTGCAACATCGGCGTCAGTTACACTAACAAGTCAAACAATTTTACCTACGGAAGTATTCCTTCCTACAGCAGTTGCATTGGTAAAGGATTGTTCAGGAGCATTTCAAACCTGCAGAATATTACTTGATTCTGGATCACAATCAACGTTAGTGACAGAATCCTGCATACAGCGACTACGATTGCATCGTCAACATGCTCGTATTCCCATTAGTGGAACTGGTCCGGAGAGCTCTTTCACCAAAGGAAAGGTCATACTCACGATTGCTTCGAAACTGACTTGAGAAACATTCAACGTATCAGCGTTCATTCTTCCAAAGCTTGCTTGTAAACTACCAGGCAATAATGTGGAAGCACTCATTGCAACAGAGTTTCTTCATCTACAGTTAGCAGATCCATCGTTTAACAAGGCAAACACAGTAGACATAATTTTGGGAGCAGATATGGTTTTCAAGGTGTTAAGGGATGGCAGAACCAGTAGTACAACGGTAAATTTAGTTGCGCAAAACACGATATTTGGCTGGGTAATTGCCGGGCAATATTTTAATAAAAATAGTCGCGTCAATGGTAGTGTGAATTTGCATGTAATGAATGACATTGATCACCAACTCAAAAGGTTTTGGGAACTGGAGGAGATGCCTAAAGTAACTCACTTAACTGAGGAAGAGACTAGTTGTGAAAATCATTACATTAGTAATCACAAACGTAGACCTGATGGACGCTACGAAGTATGTTTGCCCTTTAAAGACAAATTTCAGAAATTAGGAGAGTCGTATTCTTCAGCTATGCATCGTCTTTATGCCGTCGAAAGGAAGTTCGCAAGGAATCCAAAGTATAAGCAACAGTATTGCGACTTCATGCAAGAATACTTGGAACTCGGTCACATGTCAGAGATAACTGAAAGTGAAAAGCAGGTGAAAGATAATATTAGTACATATTATCTTCCTCATCATGGAGTTTTGAAACCTGACCATGCCACAACTAAGCTACGTGTAGTTTTTGACGCGTCTGCGCCTATAACATTAGGATCGTCATTAAATGACAACCTTATGGTTGGTCCAGCAACACAATCTGATTTAATATCGATTCTGTTAAGATTCAGGAAACATCGATATGCCTTTGTAGCCGACATAGCTAAGATGTATCGGCAAGTTGCGGTGTCAGAAAAAGATGTACATTTTCAACGAATTCTCTGGCGTTCAGAACCTTCTCGACAAATAAAAGAATTTAAATTACAGACCATCACTTATGGAACAGCTTCGGCTCCATTCATGGCTACACGCACCTTAAATCAACTTGCTTATGATGAGGAAAAAACATTTCCAAGAGCATGCAACATTCTTAGAAATGACTTTTACGTTGATGATTTGCTCTCAGATTGTGACAGTGTTCACGAATCAAAGGTCATAATAAGCGAGCTTATACAATTGCTTAATAGCGGTGGTTTCGAATTGCGAAAATGGAAATCAAATTCAGACCGCATTTTTGAAAACTTAACTGAAGGCCACTCCCAGAGCACAATCGAATGTCAAATCATTACAATTGAATCCACCAAAACATTGGGACTGTGGTGGCATCCCAACGGGGATTACTTTTCATTTAAAGTAAATCTTTCCGTTACAGTCAAACCTTCCAAACGGGAGATCCTTTCGGACATTTCAAAGATTTACGATCCCCTTGGATGGATTTCTCCGTGCATTATCCAAGTCAAAATCATCATTCAAAGGATTTGGCTCGCAGGCATCAATTGGGATGACACTCTACCAGCGCATTTGGAATTGGAGTGGTTAAATCTTCGTGAGAAGCTACAAGCAATTCATCAAATTCATATTCCCAGATGGATGGGAACTTGGAACATGGCGCAATTACATGGCTTCGCTGATGCCTCAGAGGCAGCTTATGGAGCTGTGATATATTTGAAAACTCATGATATGGCTGGTAAAGTTCACGTCAACATTGTTAGCTCGAAATCCAAAGTGGCTCCCATAAAGCAAGTAACCGGCTGATCATGTGTCACGTGGATTGTCGCCCTATCAACTATTGGAATGCAAGGAGTGGTGGAATGGACCTGACTTTCTTCAGTCAACTGAAATCACATCTTGCAGTAGTCGTCCAACGTTTTCTCAAGGTGAAGTTTCGGAGGAACGAAACGTAGTTTTTCATGCAGTTACGAAAGACGGAGATCAGCAATCAATTCTTCAACGGCATTCTAATTTGACAAGACTCATACGAATTGTAGCATGGTGTTCACGATTTATCCGAAATAGTGGAAGCAAAGGTGATAAACGAAGATTGGGTCCACTATCAGTAGCAGAGCTTGATGAATCATTAACGATTTGCATACGACAAATTCAATCAACTGTGTTTGAAGATGAATTAGCTGCTATCAAATCAAATAAGGCTTTATCTCCAAAATGTTCGTTGAAGGCCCTCAATCCTTTTGTGGACAGTCAAGGATTACTCAGAGAAGGCGGTAGGCTCACGGAAGGAGACATTGCATTAGACACAAAATATCCAATGATCCTTCCAAAGGATCATTATCTCACAAAACTGCTTCTCTTATATTTACATCAAAAGTATTTACATGCTGGTCCACGACTACTACTAAGTATAATATGTCAAAGGTACTGGATTATTGGAGCACGGCAATTTGTGCGAAATATCATATTCAAATGTGTTACCTGTAAGCGTCATAGAGCAATAATCAGCTCTCAACAAATGGGCAATTTACCAAAACCGAGAATCGAGCCAAGTCGTCCCTTCGCAAATACCGGAGTTGATTACGCCGGTCCATTCAATCTTCGAACATGGAAAGGACGCGGTGCAAAAACAGTCAAGGGATATTTTTGCCTATTCGTCTGTTTGGCAACCAAGGCGCTACATCTAGAACTGGCTAGCGATCTAACGACGGAGGCCTTCTTAGCAGCGTTAAGGCGTTTTATCTCACGTCGTGGTTTCTGTGTTAACATCTACAGCGATAACGGCAAGAAATTTGTGGGAGCTCATCGGGAATTGCAAGCAGTAGCCACCCTTATTCATTCGTCACAGTTTGGCGAACAAGTACCTAGATCACTGAGCAACCTTGGCATCAACTGGGACTTCATTCCCCCGTCTGCACCACATTTTGGGGGACTATGGCAGGCAGGCGTTAAGTCTGTTAAATTCCATATGAAGCGGACTATGGGAAATGCACTACTAACCTTTGAAGAAATGACTACGCTGTTATGCCAAATCGAAGCAGTTCTGAACTCGAGACCCCTTTCGTCTATCTCAGGTGATTCTAATAACTTTGATCCATTAACTCCAAATCATTTTTTAGTTGGCGGTCCCATTATGACAATTCCGGAAGTTTCCTTTGATGACATTAATATCAATCGGCTGACCAGATGGCAATACATTCAGTCTTTGCAACAGAACTTCTGGACACGCTGGCGTAAGGACTACATATCTAGTTTGCAAGCACGTACAAAATGGTTTCATCCGCACCCTAATCTACAGCCCAATGCGGTGGTTATCATTAAAGAAGACGGTCTACCTCCAGGTAAATGGTTAATGGGAAAGGTTCTTGAAGTTCATCCTGGTCGGGATAATTTGGTACGAGTTGCCACAGTTTTAACAAAAAATGGCATACTGAGAAGACCTATTGTAAAACTTTGTCCACTTCTCGATAACAACAACGAAAATCATATTAAAAGCGATGCTTTCAAGGCGGGCGGCATGTCTGGAAGTAGCACGAATTTGGAATCCCTGGACGCAGTATAAACTTAGTTTGTAAAGAAACCTAGTAACCTAGTTTAATTGAGATAGACATGAAAACGTCATACAAAAAGAATCGAAGTAGTCTGAAATAAAACACATAGCAGAAAAAACGTCTTTAGTGTACATTGAGCTTTTGAAAAAAAATACATTTTGTTCCGGGATAGTGTGAGTTTTCAATGGTATATATCAAGTAACGATAAAAGGAAACGTAACTGTAAAAGTGGCCGAGGTACAATAGGTTCCCCTACACCATCTCGGTATCTTTTTCCTTCATGGGTTTGGGATAGGACTAAACTGACTTAATCTTCATTGGATCCGGTATAACGAAGTAGGTTAACAGCTGTCATAGTTTTTAAAAAAATCTCATTTTTCCATTATAATGTCCTACAAACACCGGCGAAACAGAAACAGGGCCGATAGGTTGATATCGTCTATATGACGTAGTACTATTTCTTACCTAAACTTTCATCAAGGAGAGTATAATTAAAAATGCACACGATTTTAATGGAAAAAAAAATTCAAAAACATAAACCCTCTCCCCTATTCAAACGACACAGCTATCAAACACCCTGTATAATAGCCAATTTTCAAGCTATCTTATTTTTATAATTCTGCAGTCCTTTGAAGTCCTGCGTAGTCAATAAATACAATTTCTGGCATCTATAAAAACAAGGACTGCACTTGTGAATATCCAAAACTTCACTTTACACACAAAATGATAAAAATTTAATAGTTTGTTACGCAAGTATACTCATCGGATGACCACTCCTCCCAACCAAATATCTAATTTTCTGTATTATTTACAATTTGCAGCTCAATTTGCAATTTTCCCCGATTTTACCAACAACAAAAATATAAAACAACCCGAAAATTTTCGATTAGCAGACATCCACAAAACGAACTATGTAGACCAGGAAAAATTTATGCAAATTTCGTCAGCGGAAATTTAGTGGATCTCACACCTCAGACGCCTCCCATATACCAACTGTCCGCAGCTAAATAAAATTTATGCCAGTGCGCTTCACAAAAGTAACAAATAGCAAACGTTGGAGGGCTGCTCGTTTCCCGACAATTTTGTATTCAGGTTTATGTCATAAAGGCGTATCTGGCAGATAATCAACGAATAGCGAAACATAGTCAGTCAGTGTTTCAGCCACCTGATGAATTAACTAAAACATAATGCTAACTGGAACATGACACATTGGGTAAATGTCAGTCCGTTTCCTATTGCTCTTTCAATTAAATAAAATTTCAGACATGAATACGTGTACCTATATGGAAATCCTATAGGAAGTAAAGTTATTACAATTAATGTTATACCATGGACCAAATAAATTCCATAATTACTCAATTACGTTCAGTGATATCCTGATCCTGACATCGAGTCCTAACCTATAGTTTTAGGAATTCACTAGCATTCGACAGAGCTGTGCTACCAAAAATGGTATCTGACTATACTACTCTATAAACGCACTTAATTGAAGCAATTTTCCGAACAAACACAATGTTTTCATTTTCGTCTTATTAAGAAACCAAATTAGGCTGGGCGGAGGAAAGCAAACTCGAAATTTTCCTGCTTGCATTTATTCGGGGAAATACTGCTGAGATTATTGTGGAAAATGAAAGCAAAAAGATAAATTTCATGTTAGCTGCTAGCTAGTTTGCATGACAAGTAACCGTAAAGTTCTGAAATTTAAATTCTTGCTCTACTTGCATGCAACTTTTGTGATATATATAGTTTATAGACGTATGTACATACTCGTATGTCCTTATGTACGTTCAGTTAGAAAGACCTAAAGACATTGTTGCTTGATTCGAGAAATTTACTCAAAGTTTATTTTGATTTGAATTTAATTTGATGAAAACTATTTCAATAAAGGTTCAGAACACCATGCAGGCACATTCAGGAGAGAAGAGAAGTCACGACATTCTAATTTGGACATTGTTGAAATAATTTTGTGCAATACTTTTTTCTTTTTTTTCTTTTCTTGACGGTTTAATGGAGAAATTATCTTTCAATTGTGGATATCTACTTTAGTCATAAAATTAACGGAATCTCCACTTACCGAACCTGAACCTTTCTGTAGACTTATAAAAATGCACATAGCAGGAGAAATAATATACAAAACAGAAAAGGTACATTAGCTAAAGCCTTCCTGGACTTAACCAAGGGAAAAAGTTCATCACGTTCCCACACAAATACTTTAAAAGATGGAGAACTTTTATTTTAACGATTCTAAATAAAATCCCGTCCGGGAAGAAATAAATGTAAACTGAATTTACAATTTATTTGTGCGCTTTCATCCTTACTGATTAATGCCAGCTGGAAGCAAGCCTATTGGCTAGTTATGAATTAAGAAATACAAGAGGGAAAATCATCTATCTGGTTAGCTCAATGGTAAAACCAGTCGCGCGGAAAGCAGAAGGTCTTGACTTAAAGTCCCAGACGAGGCGGATTTTTTTCCTATTGTATTTATGATTTGATTTTGAATCGTTAAAAATCAAAAAGTTCTTAAAATTCTTCTATTCTCCATCTTTGACCGATTCTAACAAGTGAGGGTTCGATTCCCGTTAAGGAAAAAATAAACTTTAAAAGAGTCATCAACTGCGGTATAGACTGGATCAGGCTATTTACTAGCATAATGACCGACCATTGCCTACTTGGGTACATGCTTTAAAAAAAATGGGCAAACCCGCAGATCACGTACTCTGCGAACTCTATAGGCAATACTACGGCTCCAAACTTAGCACTATTCTATGGACTCAAAGACACTGTGGCGGAAACTAAGACAGGAAGGAGGATATGGTAAAGATTCTGCTCATTGTACTTATTGCAGCTTAAACCCAACCCAATAAACATTTTTGCAGCTACTTAGTTGCAGGAATTAGATTTTTATTTTATAAGGGCTGTATAACAGCTACAGGAAAACTAAAATGTTTTATAATGGTACCGCTTTTTCCTATTGAGTTCCCGTAATAAATTCAATTCAATTCAATTCAATTCAATTCAATTTATTCAGCAATTGGCATTGTACAAATGAGAATATAAAATTCTTTTGGGTTGCACAAGTTAAAGGATACAATAACTAAAAGAAAAACAAAGATTTTTATACTACATAGTAACTCAAAACTTATATTTAGACTTACAAAACTACAAGGCTAAGAAAGATCAAGGAAAATAATTAATTTAAGTAGAAAGAAAATTTAAAATTAAATTATAATAAAGAATTACTCTAAGAAGAGTAGTAAATTAAAGCATTGTGATTGGAGGTGGCCAACGTGCTTGACACAAGCGATCTTCTCAACGAAGCTGGCAAAGAATTCCATATTTTGATAGCTTGAATGAAGAACAGGCGTCTACTAACAAGGTAACAAGCATTAGGCAAAATAAGAGTTATTGTCCGGGTGGACCGGGCGAACGTAAGTAAGTCAAACAAATATTTGGGCTGCGCAAGTTTAATGATTTTAGCGACATAAGTAACCAATCGAAACTGCAAGTAAGCTTCAAGAGTACAACCGAAAACTGCAGAAGCATGCGGTGCGAAGTGATCAAATCTACGAAGGTTATATATGTACCTAATCATAGAATTAAATGTAGTTAAAAGCATCCTCCAGCAAACAGAATCAAGCCTGCCATAGATTTCACACCCATACGTTATTAAGGGAACCAGTAGTGTGGGCACTAAATGCAATCTCGTTTCAGTAGGTGTAAAGAAGCTTGTGGCCCAAGGCGAACGAAGGCCACCATAAATTCTACGCATGATAAACTTAATGTGGTCGTTCAACTTCAAGGTCTTATTAAAAATTACCCCAAGATTACGAAACGATTCAACATATGGAATTGTGCTATTATTAAGAATGATCGGAGGAAAGTACGACGTGTCAATAGAAGTCCTGTAAATAACCAAAGCTTTCGATTTCGCTGGATTAATTAGAATATTATTTAGGATGGTCCATTGGTGGATACTCGCGAGGCCTTCATTTAGGCAGCTAACGCCATCCTCAATTAAACCAATAGGCCTTGAGAGATACGCCTGCATATCATCTGCAAACAGGTGCATATGACAGTGCTTAGCACAGGTAAAAATATCATTTATGAACATAGCAAAGAATAATGGACCCAGGATTGATCCCTGAGGAATCCCAGATACAACAGAAAGTGGGGATGAATACCTATCAGCTGAAAACACCATCTGTGCACGATTAGAAAGGTAAGAATAGACAAATTTCGTAGCCTGCAACGAGAATTGAAAATTATCTACCAGTTTCTTGCAAAGCAGTAAGTGATCAACAGTATCGAAGGCTTTGGAAATATCGAGAAAAATTAACCCTACGAACTTATCCTCATCAAGAGCAATTCGAATATCATTAGTTACCTTCAGTAAAGCAAAGGTACAAATATGGTTGAGTCGAAAGCCAGATTGACAATCATGTAACAAGTTGTGGGCAGCAACGTATTCAGATATTTGAAGAAAAATTACTTTTTCAAATATTTTGGAAAGAAAAGGAATAATACTAATCGGACGATAGTCAGTGTGAGCAGAGCTTTTAGGGATTGGTATGACATTTGAAAGTTTCCAGTAATTTGGAAACTGCCATCTCATAATGCATTGCAAATATGAGCGAGAGGTGCAAGAAGATGAGGAAGCAGAATACGGATAAATCGTGGATTAATGCCCTCGATACTTGCCGCATTTGACTTAATATTGGAAGCTGCAGTAAATATGTCAACTTCGGTAACGCGAGAGAAGCTAAAAGTATTGGAAGCATGGGGAGTCATCAAGGAGATATCAATTGCATTACCATTATACAACCTCGCATGAGATAGAAACTGTCTATTAAGCTCATCAGGATCTTCTGTGCAACAAAAATTATTAGAGGAACCAATGCCTATAGATTTTAAATTCTTCCATAGTTGTTTAGAAGGAAGATTGAAGATTGTTTTATAATATAGCACTGAGAACTCTTTCCGAACCTGTTATAAAACAGTTTTGCTCTGGAAACCAATTTATTCTATAAGCATTTTTAATAGCTCGAAACAAATCTTTTAGAGGCCTTTTAATACTATTTAGCTTCCGGAGCAATTTAGTTGTCGAAGAGTTTTGTAAAGATATTAAAAACTTAAATTAGAATATTTAAAATATTTATAAAACTCGAGGGCTGTATTTTAGCTTTTATAAAACTTTATAAAACACGGCTTCGCATAAAATACTTTAATATAACTATCCTTCACAAATGTCAATTAATCTGTGTAAAACGTAATGGAGTATACTTTGACATTTGCAGTCCCATTGATTTCGATCTCGAAGAAATTGCGGAACGAGAAATAATAAACCAGTTGAGTCCCTTTTCCTACGAAAAGTATAATACGCAATTTAATATGGATTTAAGCAGAAAGTAGAAAAAGATGATAAGGAGTGGTTCATTCCGAAGAAAAGTAGAAAAAAATTTCCATAATATTATGGAAAGCAGTCCAATTTCTCCAAAACATACCCTTCATCGTCTTTGCTCAAGTATATCGGAATTCGCGATTTCAAATACTTTAAAATCATTATGCCAAAATAACAAACAAAATGTCAAGATTGATAGCCTGAACAGTGATTTTCTGATTTTCATGAATTGAGGGAAATAAATAGTCCATCATAGCTTCTTGCTTTGCCTAATGCTTTATTAATTTTGCCTGATTGCACAGTAATTTGTTTGGGTTTTCCAAAATAACGTTAAGTTGCTGAGATGTAGCATCTTCTAATATGGAAGGATTTGCGTCATCTTCCAAATAATGTGCTGATCCAAGGATTCGCGTGTGACATATATAAGTTGATGACTGGACTGGGCTGTAATAAAATTTCTAATTATATTACAGCTATTAAAATAATCTACAAATTCCAATAGTATGTACCGCATGAAAGTTTTCTAGCGAAACAGGTGTTGCTGATTTCTCAGTTTCACTATTGGTAAGGTCTTCCGATTCTGGTTCGTTATCGTCCTCACAGTGTTCCTAAAGAAATAAGTAATTAACTTTTCAAGTTTACTTATTGTTTACTACTAAATATTTACCGATTCAACAATGTTATTGAAATTCATTTGTGGAGCTCGGCTAGAGCGTTGCTGTGAAGGCATTCTTGCCCCTTTTTTATTCGGAGATTTATTAAAACCGATATGAATATTGTCGGTGTCAGACATTTCCAGCATTCTGCCCAACTCCTTGTTTGCGTTTTACATTACATGCTTGATAGGACCAGTCGGGTTGAGGCTGAGAGTTCTTATAAGTGATAATCTTGGAAAAATTTCCTCGTTTTGGCCATCGTAATACATTTCCCGAACAATAAGCTGATGGTACAATGCATAGAGAGGAGCTCGAACGTCCCATTTGTATCTTTTGAACGATTTTAAATGCATCTATTATGTAAATAACATACATATATATCTATATACTCTATCATCATTGTAAATAACAATATTAGAATAAGACTATTATTTATACGTACCTTGCAAATAAAAATATTCCCAAACAAAACTTCCTCAATATGACAGCTAGCAAAATGTAGCTTCCCGACGATATATAAAATGACATTACAAGTGTTTTATTGAGGCGTATTTCACAGCCAATGAGCAAGAAATTTTGTAGAGGCTCTGAATGCAGCTAAGTAGTTTTGTAATAGTTTTAAGTTAAACAAAATGGCTGCGAGAATTTATAAAGGTTTTTTTAAAGCCACTATGAAAATAAAATAGCTTAGTTGTTTCATAAAGGTTTCAGACAAATATAAAAGCTTTTATAAGAGCTGCAAAGTGAGCTAAAAGCCTTCGGCCATTTTATTATGAAAAGAAATGAATTTATTGCAGCGTCCAACATTTTAAAATTAATTTCTTCCTTTATTGACCTTTATTTTGCTAACGAAATAAAAAATTTTAATATTTTTCCACTATATTTTTTAAATTAATTGCAACTTTATATAAAAATATATTTAATGATAAATATTTATTTTAAGTTCATTTATTTTCATACTTTTGTAGTCGCGTTGTACTTTTTCGAGCCAGAAGTATAACTTTTACAATAAGATTAAAGTTGGATGAAGTTTTATCTCATTATTGATCGATAAACTTAATGTTATTTATTAATCATTTAATGATAATATATGTGGGCTCGGAACAATGTATTGATATCAGAATTATATTTTTATATAACAAAATATTTTTCCTGCTCACACATTTCTGCAGAAAATTTTTAATGTATTTTTCATGAAGAAAGAATAAGACAACAATAGAGCAAGATTACACGAATACATATAAGTTTTAACATATGGCTGCAGAAAAAAAAATTTCACAACTACTGTAAAATATCGCCACAACGAAAAGTGGTTTTATAATTTGTTTTACAAGGGTTTCAAACTCTTTCTCGCAGACACCTAAAATGTTTTATTATTGCTTTACAAATTAGCTTCCACAACTCTAATACAGTGTGCCCAATTAGCTGTATAAGGATTTTTTTAAAGGTTCTACAACATTTTGAACAACAATATTATAAAACAGTATGTTTTATAAAGAGTTGTGAGAACATTCCCGTGGCCATAATAAAATATAAATTGTTGATTGGGCAAATGAATTAACTGAATTTTTTGCTGTTGATAAAAACACGGCCAGATTCAACCCTTAAATAAAGCTGCTGGTTAGAGCTCGGAAGGAACTCAGATACCCGATGACACGGATTTTTCTTTTGGTTTGAATTGATGATCTTATATTAGCTACTTATTCGTTCAAACCTGATGATAATATTTCACACCTTCCGCCCCCACCCTCCTGATTGCCAAAGCATTTATTTATTTTTATTTTTTATTTTTTATTATTCAAAAAAACTGCAAAGCTTGTTCTAATCAGGAAGATCTGAGATTGGTTTAAACTTCTTCCCATTTAAATTGAGTCTCATGATCAACTTTGGTTAAAATTAAATGCATCAGCATTGCATCCAAGATGTTTTCGATTGAACCTAATGACTTTAAATCACGTAAATTGACATTTTCAAAGTCGAGTAAATCTCTTAATTGTATGCTTGAGTTCTTTCTCACTTGCGGTAATTCAAAAAGGTCTTTAACGTGCGCTTGAAAAATTGTACTTTTAATATCAAATCGAGATTTTAACAATTTTAATGCTTCCTCGTAATTCTTTGCGGTAATCTCGAAGGCCTGAATAATTTTTAGCGGCCCTCACATAAACAAGATCTTAAATGCATCCATTTTTCATATCAATAAAATCAGTTTCATCTACTAACGTTGTAAAGGTATCAATAAATCCTGTCCAATCTGTATATTAACCAGAAAATTGAGGCAATTTCAATTTCTGAAGCTTAATGGATAGACCTTGTGAGTTTGAAAACGTGGATTGTTGATCCCCTTCCGAACTGACAGCTTGCCTTTTTTTGCCAACAATGAAAGGATCTTAGCTTTTAGTAAACAATAAGAATCTTCTATACAAGTGTAGGCATTTGAATCAATTGCATTTTTTAGCCTTGTTGGAGAACCCTGGAAGGATGCCCGCTGTAAACTTAATTGCTCTAATGGTTTTGGCTCAGACATTTCAATATTCACTACTAGTCCAATGTTCGAAAGTTCAATCGAAAGTTCTCGCGAAAAAAATGATAAATTCCGATAACGAAACGAAACTTATTTAAATATGGTGTCGGAAAAAACCATGAGTTGTTTAATATGACAAAACAAGAATCTCCATGAGAAAAACTGAACGATAATATTTTGCGGATTTCACTCAAACATCTGGCTCGAAGGACCAAAATGTTAAAATAAGTGTAAAACCAAATTTAAGCCAGCTAATCTGGACTTCACTGCACAAAAGAAAACTGTACTCAGCTAAACGATACCTATTGTCTTCGATATCAGCTAATATGTCTAGTCTATATGTACATAGATTCTGGTTGGCAAAAATTTCTATTTTAAACAATTCTTACGGTAAACTGAAATTCCACAGTATGGAAAATATTTAAAATGAATTTAGTCAAATAATTTAAAGTTACGTATGAACAATTGCTATTTCAAAAAATACTTCTCCAGAAACTGCTGCTAATTTTCGTCAAATTAGTTTGCTGTGCTTTCTTTCTAAAGCCCTGAAAAAAATTATGTACAAGCAAATCCTGGCTTGTGGGGAAAGGTATCAGTCGCTAATACGCTGGCAGTTTGGTGTACAGACCTATCATTTATGCCACACAGCTATTTTAAAAATATTGACAGATATAAAAAGTGCTATGGACCTACATAGATAAATGCATGGCCTTGGAGCTATTAAACTTCTCCAAGGCTCGGATGATTGAACATTTTTTATCGGGGCACAGCCAGCAAATAAGGGTGAATAATACGTTCTCCGCTTTTTTGATCTTAAAGCACGCGAAGTTCCTCAAGAGTCTATCAAATGTCCCCTACTGTTCGCTTATTTATTAACAATATACCGATAGTGGTTCGTGATACCAATGTTCATCTATATGTAGATGAACTGCAAATATGTATATTTAAGCAGGCCTTCCAGTTTGCTTGAGAACTATATAACTTAGTTAAATTCCGATAAATTATACATATATATATGGTCCAATAATAAGGGACTTCTGCTGAACTGTGAAAAATCACATTTTATTGCCTTTTACCATAATGTTCGTAATGATCTCGAGGTCCCATCAATATTTTGAAATAATTTTTCAATATCCATGTCAATTTAAGGTATCATCCTTGAAATTATCTTTAATCTATATATGAAATATTGCGACAATAAAAGTACGAAGCTTTGTAAGCTTCGTGAATTTCGGCGACAATCAAACCTTGAAGTACATGCTTAAGACTAATGCAAACATTTACCATGCCACATTTCCCTTTTGATATTGTAGCTTTTCCCAAACCAAATAGTCTTTGCCCTCATAAAATAAAGATTGTTTTCAATGATTGCATGCGTTTTATTGTCAAGATACTTGTTTACGAACATCTTTCAGAAAAATAATATTATTAAAAGTATTTTTGCATCGCGTTGAGATATTGGAAGTCATTTATGTTTTTCTTTAATACTTTCACAGGCATCTACATATTATGATTTAACACAGATGTGGTGCACCTACACTTTTATTTAGTATGTAAAAAAAATTGTAGATCTCTTATACTTAATTATTATTATTTAGTACGTATATAATGTGTATATTGAAAAAATAATACTACTTGATTCATTGCATTCATCTTTTACCTATACTAGAGTTACTATAGTCATCATCACCTGCACGTCTTAGTCGCTTATGCAACATTTTCTCTAATTAGTATACATATGATCCTGAAAACTCACAGCCAGCTTTGAAAGAAACTTATATAGTGAATGTTTGCTTATCATTATTACTGCAGTCTGAAGTATAAATGGTGTTTTCAATCGATAGATAATTTCTCATATTCAAAATATGTTATATCAGGAGTTCCTCAGGGATCAATGCTTGGCCCAATATTTTTATTTTCATTTTCATCAATGATATATTTACTTACATATGCGAAAATCCATTACTTTATACAGTTGATTCGTACGCATATGTTCTTGGACATATAAACTTAATTTAAGATATTGTTAGCTCTTTGATTGAGAACCTAGAGAGAAATCATTAATGGAAAATCCAAAATAAGAATAATGTATTGATATACTTTTGCCATTGAACATGATTACATATTTAGAAAGCGGTAATGAGTTTTTTACTCTCTCCAGACCCGTACAATATACGAGTCTACAGGCAAATTTCAACCTACTGCATATAAGCAGAGAAAATTAAAAGACAACTATCTCGATACTGCTGTCAGTTTCAGGCCTAGAGCCGAAGATCAAAATATTCCACAAACAAATTTTTTGAGAGAGTGTACACTGTGTGTAATGTGCTCCGATCAGCAGTAACAAGGTGATCTCATTAGGACTGCAATGAAACCCTGAAACTTCTTGCTGTCGACGCTACAGTGAACTCAGATGCCAATAAGTTGCTGATGGATATACAGGGTGTCCCGTAAGTGATGTCATATCCAAAGGATACGCATAGGTCATGCTTAGACGAGCAAAAAATTGTATGGTTAGGGGAGCGGGGGGAGTCCTAACGGTTTCCAAGATAGCGGAACTTCAAGATATTTGGGTATATTTTCATAGATTACCCTATAACTTCTGAACGTTATACCCTATGAAAATGGTAGATAGACAATCGTTGGACCTTTCCAACGGTCTATAATTTTTTCCATTTTCTTCTCCATTTTGAAGTTATGGCTCAAAAAACGAAAATTTCCGAATTTTTGCTCGTGTTCTTTATTTAACTACTATTTTTATCAAAAAATACGTCATGAATACCAATTTTGCATACTGGATTTGAGAAGATTAAAATATTAGCTTTAAAATGACCTATCACACTCCGTATCAAAAATGTTACCCTTTTTGCGTTTTTTGCACCTTTTCTTAAGCATATTCAGCGAAAATAACTGGCAAAAGGTCATTTGCAAAAGATAATTGCCTACTTTCTGGCACTTATTGAGTTTTTTTCAGACATTTCAGGTGGAGATGCATAAGAAAAAGTGTAAAAAACACAGAATGGGTTACATTTTCGGTACGGACTGTGATAGGTCATTTTAAAACTATGCTTTTGAGCTTCTTAAATCCAATATGAAAAATTAAATAAAAAAAGTTAAATAAAAAAACGAATGAAAAATTCCGAAATTTTAATTTTGTTGGACCATAACTTCAAAACGGAGAGAAGGGAAAATATTTATAGACCATTGGAAAGGTCTAAGGATTATCTGCCAAAGTTTAAATGATCATCATAGGGTGTAACATTCAGATGTTACAGGATCATCTATAAAAACAAACTCAAATATCTTAAAGTCCCGTTATCTCGGAAACCGAAACGACCGCCCACCCACCACCCTCTCCCTCAACCCATATACAAGGCCTATCCATAGCCTTAGGGTGCCAGACCATATACAGAACACCCTGTATAGTAGTAGACAAGAAATTAGTGCCGTTTTACCGTTGGCATTTTGCTTTATTAAAATCTGTGTAAACCAAAATTGTTGGAATGAACTTCCACTTATGAGAATAGAACTGGAACCATAGCTCTAAACCAGAAATTACTTCAGTATAGTCTATGTAAATAAAGTTTGCACTATCGAAAATAAACTTTTCCACGAATTTTCTTTTCCTTTATTCGGATGGAAATTATCAATGAGGCAAGTTATTGAAATAAATTTAGAACCAGAAATTGATTTCTTATTTACCTCGTTCGAACAAAAAAATTAGCATTAAATCAAATCGCTGAACTAAATTTCCCACTTTTAGGTTAGGAAAATAAAGCTGGAACCATAGAAATAAAATAGAAATTACTTCACATAGGCTATGGGACCGAAATTCACTCTTATAGGAAATAAACTTTTTCGAGAATTTTCTTTTCTCCTTTTTTTTATAGAAATTAACAACTGATAATTTTGTTTTGTTTTTTTTTTGTTGTTGGAATAAATTTTCACTTATAGTGCCTTATAGGCTATGTAAATAAAGTTTTTCGCGAATTTTCTTCTCCCTTTTCTTGGTGAAAGTTAACCATAAATCAAATTATAGAAATAAAATTTTCAGTTCATAGACTTTTATAGGCTAAGGAAATAAAATCTGTATTATAAGAATAAAACCAGAAATGACTTTACTTTGTGTTTTTCTTTGTTGTTTCCGATTTTTTTTTTATAAAGCTGAACTAGAAAAAGCCCGTTTGGTAATCTGTCCGTTCTTAACGGATCTACCCAGACTGTTTAATATTGAGTAAACCTCTGATTAAAGGTGAAATGGACAACGCTGGTGATTTGTTTAATTGTACTCAATCTTCTTTATTCACAAACACTCTTTGGTTGGTTTAACAGAAGTTTTTTACAATAAAATGAATTTACAAATTTCTTTCTTTTGTTTTGAGTTACTCCAAAAAATTTAGTAGGTAAAACAAAACTCTGCTTCTTCTTGATCTCCTGGGTTTTTTCCGGGTGCTCCGCGGTTAGGGAAAATTTCTCCGGGTTGCTACATATGCTTGGGCAGTTTTCGCCGCATCTTCTATTGCACATGGAATATATTGCAACATATATTTTATTATGTTTTTCCAAACCAAAACCTAATTCATTAAAAGTACTACTTTTTGGTTTTCCGTCAGGTATTTTCAATTACACAGACCTCTTTCACAAATAAAAAAACACACTAAATACAAGTTTATCTTAACTCCTTGAGAACTCAGAAGAAAATAAAAGAGTTACAGCATTTGTATGCGTTGCCTACTTATTGTCTTGGTTGATTACATTCAAGGAGTTATTGATATAGAGGCTCCCTCTATATCTGCCAATGTACAAAAACCCATCTTATTTACTGCGAGATCTTTGATCAATATGGAAATGGAAATCTCAGTTGATTTCACCACTTAACAAGCAAATTCCTTAAGGTGAAATAATGATTTTGTTAAAACTTTGCTTTGTTGTTATGATTTTCTCAAGGAGATTAAAAAGGAAAATGGCTTCGTGTATGAGAACCATCCTGACGTTTCTCCAATATTAAAACTGAATCAAGTGAAAAACTAACAAAACATATATTCAACACAAATTCCAATTTTATTTTTAAATAAATTACATTTTTTTTTTTAAGTTTTGAGAAAAATAGCTACCCTACCGCTAACTCCAGAGCTAAGTAAATACGGCGTCACTAAGAACATTAAGGACATTAAAAACAGACAACACATAGGGGAGAAAAAAAACAGAGCTATAGAAAAAATAACCTTTAAAATCTAGATTAATTAATTGTATCCCTAAAGGGGTCAAATATATTGTTTAAATTATGAAAAAATAGTTTTTTACATCGTCAACATCATTATACAAATACAAATCTTTATAGCTCACAAGACAGAAATTAAAAAACTTTTAACTTTACATAATCAATATGAAAACAACAAATTAAATCAAAACTCAATAAAATGCCCGCCGTTAAAGCAAAAACACAACAAGGTGAAACAAATCTAAAGGCATCAAAAATTTCTTCATGATGATCGAAATTTGGTAGTAAAATTTTCCATTAATTTCGTTGAAAAAACAACCGAAAACGTAAATAAATTTCTTATTTCTGATAACACAAAATATATAAATATAAAAACGTTGTTATTCTCCAATGAAATTTATAATCAGGAAACATCTTGTACTGCTGGCGGCAACAAATTTCCTGGGCAAGAGAAAACAAAAACATTTTTGATTTGAAATTCTCATGATATCGATGTGAATAAAACAAATTAGCCTGAGGTGTGCCATAAATTAAACTAAAGAAAGGCATATTACGCAAAGGAAAATGGAAAAAAAGAAAATTCTGTAAATATTTCGGCTATCTCACGTCTCGCTTTAATTTTCTTTATCAATTCAGGAATTTATCTAGTATACGGTATATAGTACCTATAATAACGGTAAAAATGATTGCTCCAAAATTTATCGATTTCTTGACTTAGTAATTTTTTTTCTTTTTTTCAAATAGGTAAGGAAGGGTATTAAAAAATTTTCCATTTTCCAACCGACAAAATTTAATGATGACAGAGCTCTTAAATAAGAACGAACACCTATCCTCCACTTGATGACACCTCTCTCACTCTTGTACATGTACAATTTTGTGCTGAACGATTCCCTGTATAAAGCTCACTATTCATTGATAGCCACTGAAAGGGACTTCGCACGTCCTTTAATAAATCTCAATAAACCAGAGTAGCTAAACGAGAGCTCCCTTATATAGTAGGTATGTCCCTATTGAGCTAACCATATCCAAACCTTAGCCCCAACCATCGCAATTTAGATTGGAGCACATCTGTGCACTCGTTTACCACAGCAGCAGCATCTGAATTTTTTTTTTTTTTGTCAAATGAGCCAAAGTCGAAAAATTTAAGTAATGCGACGATTTATTTTCCAAACGAGACTCTTTCTAGGATAATAAAACGCCCTTTGACCCGGGTGAACTTATCAGAACGAAGAAATACCCGGAACGATAAATTAACTTCCTCTAAGGTACATATGTATATGTATAGAAGAAATAAAATTCAGGGCTTAAAAGGGGATGGATGGGTTAAATTGTGTGGTGATATATGCTAACATTCGTTCTATACATCTATGCTCATTCTATGTCGTCCATGCAATCTCCTTTAGATGATAAGCAGACAAGTGGAAAGTGTATTCATGAATATAATACTCCTTCGAATATTTGACCTTCACCTAAGCTATGATATCGTGTTAAGAAGATTGAATATGTGTTTAGAGATTACTGGGAATGACTTAACAAATTTGACAACTTTCAGGAAGAGAGAGAGACCCTCTTGGGGATCATTCTTTTGTTACCATATTATGAATGTAATGTACAGTACATAAGTACAATGTACTTTCCAGTTCCCTGACAGTAAAAAATGCCCAAAGAAATAATAGATTATGTTTTTTTTACTAAAGTCATTCCACACTAATGGAAAATGAAAATGAATTTGTTACAAGATTTCGAGTGAAAAGATGTCAAAATGTAAAAAATTCTAGTCCCTAAGGATATCAATCATTGAGATATGACATATAGGGTATTATGTAACAAGATATTATAAAGAAAAAGGAAATTATAATGGAGAAATTTGTAGGTAACATAATATGATAGCTAGCCACATAAATTTGTATAAACTCTCTACTCCTATTGATGTAATTCTCTGATGGTTTTTTCTTCTTAATGGTAAAAATAAGAAGAAGAATTCTCAGCTTTTAGTGGTTCTACACTAACAGGAGAGGACGTAATTATGCCATTTCTGTACCCATGGTGTTAAATTTCTTTCAATTTCCGCACACCTTTGTGTTATGTTGCATTAAAATAAAAAGTTCGGATTATTTACTTTTTTTTATTACTGTGGCCTTTAAGAACTTTCTTACAGGAACTTTAACGGCTACATTTAGAAAATAGGTGTAATAGGCCTAATTAAAGTCGAGAGTTTACACTTTCCAATTCTTGTAAAATTTTTCTCTTTTTTTAACCGAAGTAATAAAAAAAAAAGAAAAAAATCTAAATTTTTAATTTAAAGCGTTAAACTCAGATCCGTAGAGCAGAGGAGTATGGCGCTGGTTGAGCAGTGATTCGAGAGTCCATGAAGTTCTACATACAAAATGTAAATGAACACCCTATACTTTTTAGGATACATGTACTGAGAAAAATAATTATGATAAATTCAATCAATCAATTGCACTAAGTCGGCAAGTTTCGGTTAATTTAACACCAGTTTTACTTACAGCTTTAGCTTGAAGCTGAGTTAAACTAATCTAAAACAATAGGTTGTCCTTTAACTTAAAAAAAAATAAGTTATTAGATGTGTGAATATGACTCCATCATTTTTTGTTAAAATAAAACACATTTGCTTGTTTAGAAAATTAAAGAGAAGTTTATTGAAAGTTTGCTCCATCGGCAACTAGAACGTTCGCCCATCTTTCAGGTAATTTATCTATTCCTTGCCTGAAGAAATCCTGGTCTTTTGAGCTGATCCAATTATACTTTCGCATAAAGTGAACCGTTCTTCCGTAAGATCTGACTCCATTGTTCGGAATAAGTGATAATCCGCAGTAGTTATGTCTAGCGAATATGGCGGGTGGAGTCGCAGTGCCCAGTCCTGTCGATCTAAATATGTTTTCACGACTTGTGCGGTATGCGGTTTGGTATTGTCATGTTAAAGAAATAATTTACTGTACCTAATCACCCATTCTGGTCGTTTTTGCTCTATGGATCGCTTCAAACGCATTTATTGTTGTTATGCAGGATCTTGGTTCCTGGATGGAACCACTAATAAGTGTTAAGTAAGTAATATGCATAAATGTAACGCAAGGTCAATTCTTGATAGAAATACAAAATCTTATGCAGGGATATCTTACACACTATGTGCATGTATAATAAGCTGATGTAGACCCTTGTTGCTCCACAACACTGTACTTGCAGCACGTACCTAACGAAACAGTTTATGTAAAACCGTTCACAGGCCACATCATGTAACAATACTATCTATCTTTGGTGGATTAAGATGGTTTTTCAATTGATTCTTAGTTAAATTAAAGTCAATATGTTCAGAATATCATAGAAGATATTGGGCATTATCTGCCATAATTTGTGCTGGGATGTGCAAAGATGACCGTTGTAAAGTAAATTTAAAAACAATACTCTCAGCAATAATATGAATTGTGAAGTTGGGTACAGAATTTAGCTAAGAATTTATTATAATGTCAGTAATAAAAATAGAGATTACTCTTTAGGATTTTTTACCGGGTTAAACTTATATTTGTTCAAGAAGGAATTTTATTTGGATTCTCCGTTTTTAATTTGTTATTTAATCACACAACTCATTATATTTTGGGTGACAAGTTTCAAGTCTTGGTTTGACTCGTCAACAGGTCCCAAATAGTGAAATTGAGTGACTTGAACACAATTGAAAAAATAGAACAAAGAAAAGAAATGGAAAAATGAAAAAAATTGAGAAAAATAGAAAAAAAATAAAAATTTATTTCTTCCTCCCTGGTGTAATATAAGATTACTTTTGCCTCATATAACCCACACCCAGAATTTATTCTGTGTTTATTTGAGAGGAGATCAATTTGATCTGTTTTCAGGCGTCTACAGCAGGCAGAAAACCAAGCTGTACCGATGAGTGTAAGGTTTTCTGCTAACACGAAACGCTTCTTCTTCTTCTTCTTCCTTTTTCTTTTTTCTTTTTTCAGACCGCTGCTGCGGGCGTATAAAGGTTCGATTAGTTTCGAATGAATCTGGTTTTTTTAAATTTTTTTAAATTTTCTTAATACAATCTTTTTTCTATTTTTCTCAATTTTTTTCATTTTTTCATTTCTTTTCTTTATTCTATTTTTTCATTTGGGACCTGTTGATGAGTCACACCAAGACTTGAAACTTGTCACCAAAAATATAATGAGTTGTGCGATGAAATAAAAAATTAAAAACATTTTTTAGCTTTTGCTATATACCGGAGAATCCAAATAAAATTCCTTCTTGAACAAAAATGTCAGTAAAAAAAATTATGTATGGCGAGAATTCTCAAAATTAAATAGAAATGTGTATGTATGAGTAGATCCTGGAAATTTTCGAAAAGATCTTGTGTGCTAAAAATTTTGTCATATTTCCATAAATTTTGAATCACTTACATTAAAAGACTCGTAAAGTGTAGACATACTTTCTGCTCGCATACATTCTAAATGCGTAACTCATTCAAATCAATTTGCATCTAGTACATTACAACTCTTTTCACTTTTGACATTTTTTTTAAATAATGTTTCGACATGCAAAGCATTTTTAATAATGTTATAAACAAAAATTCAAATCTAATCCCATTAATTTTCCAACTCAGGGCTGACTTTTGAATTTTTTCTTGGTCGACAATTTAGTGTGTTTCCATTCTTTACTCTGCTGTTTACTCTCACGGTCGCAGTGATAGACCTATGTTTTATCACCAATATTGATAAGTTGCAAGAAACTTGTAGAGTTTTTAGAATATCGGTCCAAATGTTTTTTGCAGGTGATCAAACATATTCTGTTTGTGCTCTTTTGTATATCCACCGCGAACAAACTTTTTAAAACCGAATTATCTACTTTAGATTATTATATATGCAAAGCTATGGCTGCAAATGACTTGCCACATCATCCACTATGTAATTCGACTATCCGACAAAATCCATTCACGTGGACGCTCAATGTTATCATCATGTTTTGGACATCCACAAACGTCCAATAATGAACTGGACGTTGGCTGACACTTCTGCGAACTTTAACCTCCTCTTTTTCTTTATGCAGGTGGACGAGAGATCCCAAGCACGGAGTCCAAGGCGGCCCATTGTATTAATCTGCTTAAATAAACCTTCTCACCAAAACCTTCCCGTCCTCGTAATGAAGTGCATCAGGTCTAAGTGAAGTCAGTTTTTCAGCTCATCCACAGACAGAAGGATAGACCTAACCCTATCCAGCCTACACCGGCCAAAGGCCGGACAAACACACAGAGAGTGTTCGATTGTCTCAGAATCTCCTTCTAGGCGTCTGTCAGGGTTGTCAACGACTCCCATCCATTCTTGTTAGATGAGCATGAAGCAAGCTGTGGCCGGTAATAATGCCAACCAGGCAGTTCTATATTATTTTCTTCCCAGCCACAAGAGAAGGTCAGAGAAATACCTGTTAGGCCCATCAAGAAAAACACTTCTTCATTTACAAGTGCTCAGGTTTGCTCAGCGCTGCAATTGTCTCATGCGAATATCCGCTTTGATGAAAGACCTAATCACCGAGATGGCAACGCCTACAGCTGATTCCGGTCCACGGAAGGGAGAACCAGAGCTAGAGAAGATCCTCCCTTTTTTGAATATACAGCTTATCCACAGACGTCCTGCAGTCCCGCACGTACTTGAATGTTATCCAAAGCCCACTCAGAGCCATCAAGGTCAACTGACTATCCGAGAGGATAGGAATGATTTTCCTTTGATTTCCATATTAAGGGCTATCTTCGCTGCCATTGCCATGGAAAAGAATTCACCGTGGAAAAAGTGGTGTACCTTCGAATTGAGTACTCCACCCCGATGTCAGCTTCAGGGAAATACATACCAGCTCCGGCTGCATCATTACTGAGAGAGCCGACGGTGAAAATTTTTAGAGCGGACCGAGGACTGTTCGATAAGTCACATCCCTCAGCCCACAATTCCCTTTCACAAAAACTCATACAGAAGAAACGCCCAAAACCATCGCCTCAAGTGCCATGCGGGCCAGATGGTTTTACCATTCCACACGCCAAAAGCAATGGGAAGAACCAATCCAGCCATCCTACAAACTTCGCTATGAGCTCAATCTACACAAAGCCCTTTTGGCATCTGCTTGAATGACACGATCCAGGGGTGGCAGATTAAGTAAGACCTCAAGAGCAGCAGTCGTATAGATAACATGGAGCCTACAATTCCCAGGCCCGTCAGCTTACGGATTGCAGTCCCAACTTGCGTCCTTGAACAACACGCACAAAAAGCATATGTGAGTATGGGTTTTACAATCCAGTTCACAACACTCGGTTTCATGACCCATGTACAGCCAAAGGTTGTCTTGCAT
Source organism: Dioctria linearis (assembly GCA_963930735.1). Lineage (NCBI taxonomy): Eukaryota > Metazoa > Arthropoda > Insecta > Diptera > Asilidae > Dioctria > Dioctria linearis. The sequence continues at coordinate 52,447,405 of OZ005741.1, read as the reverse complement.
TGAGCGAAGGCCCTCATAGCCGCGATAACTTTTTCCTCTAGTTATTAAGATAAAACAATAAAATTGTGCAGAGAGGCAAATATAAATGCATGTCAGATTCATGTCCAATCTGCATAATTACATATGTTAGTGGTGTCGGACGATAGATTGGAAGTAAAGCCAAGCGCAATATAAATCAATTTCTATGTGTATGTGGGAATATTTACTATGTAGAAATATAGCCAAAAGCAATCATCAGTTTCCACTTAACAAAAAAATATACAGCTTTTAACAATACCACCACAATCCGTCAATTTCTGTTAAATTCAGTTTCTTGAGAAAAGACGAGTACTTGAGCTTGCACTTATAAAGGCATCTGCTTCAAGTTTTGAATAAATTTAAAATGCGCAAATGTCCATCTGAAGTTGTCTAGTTGAGACTGAAATTATTATTTCTCCTCCTTCCTTATGAAAAGCCTTCCGGAAATAACTTTGAAAGGACATTGGGTGTTTCTAATTTGCATTTTATCCAGAAAAGGTCACAAACTTTAATGGTACATTTTGAACCTTTGCGCGCTGCTGACCTCTTTTCTCTACGATAAATTTTATAATGACATGAACTCTCTGTCTCTGCTCTGTGCACAAGTTCCATAAGTTCTTGAGAATTCTTGAGAGTTGTTTGTTTTGATCTTTTTCAAGAAAGATATTAACATTAAATTTAATTCAACCAAAAATTTCATTATTATTCCGGCAATGGAAATATTTTCTTGTACTGCAAGGCAGCACAAATGCACAAATGAAATCGTGAAGTGAAGATAAACTGAATTGCTCTTTACTATGGATGGAGTTTATCTAGTTTTCGCAGAATTTTTCTTGTGTTTGAATTATTCGGAGAGAAGGGAAAAGTATGAATTTTTGTAATTTATTTTAAGAAGTGGAGAGTTTAATTTTCCTTAAAGTTATGGTGTTTTTTTTTTGTTTGTTGCTGTTGCTGATTCAATGAAGCCAAAAAACAATGAATACAGAAACTAAACCCTAGATGAAACAATATGCTAAAACAAATTAGGATAAAATCATAGACGAGCTCGCAAAAAAGTATAGCACCAACATATTTTGAATTATGATTCGAATCTAGGCGACAGGGCACTTACGGCATATTCTCTTTAGAATTACAACTATGCATAAGACTATTTTTATTCTACTTCACTTTTTTTAAAAGCAATCAGCTTTTAGTTGAATGGCTTCTTGTGAAGACTGAATAAATAATCTGGTAAGAATTTTGCTCCACCCTTATAATTTGCACAATTCTTATGATATTGATTTGAAATCTTCAGCAAAATATTAGTAACTCTTCATATCAACAGAAGACAGGATTAGATTTTTGGAAAAAATATTCCATACTTTTTCTATGTCATAGAATCCTTATAAATGTAGCATGCTTAGATTGATGCAAAAATAGCCAATATCTTCCCACTAGAATAGCCACCAAGCTAACTATAGATTAAAATAAGTGTTGTAGTGGACCGATTTAATCAAGTTTTGAACTAGAGTGTACTTAGTACCTTTCATTCAAGCAATCTATATACAAAAGTTTTCTTCGATAAAAAAGGCTTCAATATTAGTCTTATAACTAAAGCCATATAATATGTGACATAACACTTACCACCAACTAAGCGTAGATCTGCTTTCTAAAACTAGCCTGACAGTCTGTATCTTTATGGTGCCATGGAAGTAGAAATTTTGCTAGCAGAACTGCAAATTCCGTAAATTCTGCTGCAGTGCACATTGAATTAAAAAAAACATAATTCATGTAGAATGGTTTGCTTACTACTTCATAGTTACTTTCGAAAGCTGAAAATCGTGAGCTTTATTTCTGACATTCAGCCTCCATATTTTTTATTCCTCGTTCCACAAAAAATTATAGGCTCTCTACTTGTCTCTGTTATTTTTTGTTTATTTTTTAATCGTTTTTTGTTCACTTTGCTAGGTAATACCTCTGATACATATGGGGTAAATTTAACTGGTTAATTAAATTAACCTACTTTTACTCCATGTGTATCACCAAATACCCCGACTATGAACAATTTCGGGGTATTCTATATCCTCAAAAATTGCTGGGTAATTGCAATTACCCTGATAACAGCGCCTACTGATAGTCGCTAGAAATATAAAATTTGTGTAAGCACATATTCAGGGATAACCAAAACCAATGTGGAAATGAAAACTGACAATTCGAAAACTTTCATTTGCATCGCATACTGACGCTTCGCTTGAACTAATGCAATTATACATCCATAATAAAAATCAAACATGCGCGTTACCATTCACATTACCACGATTAATGTGTATCAGAGGTCTCCAATTATTTAGGTAATTCAATTACCCTGAAGCAAATACCCAGCTAAATTTACCCTATGTGTATCATAAGCATAATTAGCCTACCCAGGAGCTATTCTAATAAAGACGTTGCCATCTATCCCCTATTAAGAAAATGGCACTGTGTTCGGGGAAGCTTTTTTGATTGTTGTCTTAGATGTTTTTTCGGGTTGACGGCTCTGCTGATGATGAAAGAAAAGCTTACAAATACTAGTTTAAAACTCTACATATGTTCTTTATAAAATTTCATTATTAAAATTACTCACAAATCTCACTTAATTTTTAAATATTGTGGCGAAATCTCGTGGATTTCCAAATGTGTTCCGCGCGATGAATGAAATAAGCGGCCAAGCTTTCTGACATCAAGAAAGAGGATTATCATGGCAGCACGTCTGAGCGAGGAACACTAAAAGCCACAAGAGACGGCGACACGCTCCCTTTTCGGACGCGCGATCTATTCGCCGCGAAGTGTTGTCTGCACGGGGTACGACAGGGTACGACACAATTTTCTATATTCTTCCTATTTTCCACACTAATTATGAGTCAACACCTGAAAGGAAAATGACGATTTTCCATAATCACTAAGGCTTCATGCAACTAAAATTTTCTACCTCTTGGGTAAGTGACTACAATACTTCTTTTCCACTACTCTGAAGTTGTCTGGTACACTAAAAGAGTTCCTGACTGAAAATAAACGAGTATGATAAATAATTTTTAGGTATTTTAGCGTAATATAACCATAATCAAAGAATGCCACATACAAAAAAACAACCGCAGCTAAATTGCTTGTATTCTTCGTATTTGGAACCATTTATGCTCCTAACCTTCCTGGGTAGAGCCCTGCAGTAGAAGACAGGAAGAATTCCTGGAAAACCCATACCGACAACCCGGGTGAAATAGACGGGCTATCTAGAAGAGGGTCCCCGAGCCCAACTTCCTCACAGGCTGACCAGCAGTGAGCCCACAATCCTTAGAACTAGAACAAGCCCTGGTACCTGACCACCTGTTTGGTCCGGTAGGCCTTCCTTCCTTTTCTTCGAGTTAAAGCTGCATACTGCACCGAACACTTCTTATAAAAGCACACTGTGAGGGCTCATCACACCAAACAATATTCGCCCTGCTTTTCTGTCCACCCTTAGAGACTTCACTTTGCAACATTCCGGAGACTTAACCTCCAGCCACCCACGCGGTCGAGTCTTAACTTATTTCCCGGCAGAAACGTAAGTAAACTTCGGGTGTCAATGGTTGGCTATATCTAGTATGCGGCGACAATCATCAGGCGACACTAATCCTCAGCCGTCGACTGCACCCTCTAGCGCGCGATTGACACAATTTTATTTTCATCGTTAAATGAGTAAGAGCCGTCTTCGCCTTCGAAGAAGTTAACGACTAGCAAAGCTTCAATCGATTTTCGTGACGAATACGGTAGCGGACCCCCGCTACATTAGAGCGATTTGGGGGTCGATTTTCGTGCCCTCTCTCGGAGCAAACCCTCAAACCTCTCCGAGTTCCTGAATTACCCTCCAGGAGTGGGAAAATCTATAGCAAATAAGAACTAAATGAGCAAAAAAAAATCCTTCGAGGCGAGTAACTACCGACTGACTATTAGAATTAGAGAAAGGTTTCACGTTTTGAAATAAAACTGCTCCCGTCTACCGCTCGGCCAGAGCAATTTTGTACTAAATCAGGAAATTGTGTTACAAATATGTTTACCATCCATTTACTATATTGTCACTTTGGATGTCGATAGATTTAGAAGCAGTCGATTCGAAACTTCCAAGCTTCGAACGAATCCTTCGAAGCATGAATGTTTGCGGAAGCTTCGAAGTCTTCAAAGACAATGGTTATGATTCGAAGGATTCGAGTAATTTAAACCTTCGAATCAGCTACCTTGAAACCTATCTACAATAAATTTTATTAAAAATCTGTTTTGGGAAAGCATTATTTTGTCATTTCTAAACTTTTAGAAATGCGTTATTTTAAAAACATTGTCTTGCACTAAATGTATGTACGTACATATGTTAAGTTCCAAGTCGATCAGATTGTAAGATTTGACCCTAACTAACAAGCGAATAAAAACTAAACAATAATAAAAATTTCCAAATTTTGTTCAAAAAACCGTAATCCCCAAGATACCGAATTCAACAATAAGGGGAATGCCCACTTTTCATACAACTTTAGCCCCGACACCTCTGGACATGAGAAATGTCTTAAACGATGCATTATGTATGATACTCATTATTCATTAAGTACGGATGATATGGCGCATCATCTGTGAAGTAAAAGACGACATTGAAACCGAAAGTTACCAAGTTATCAAAGGACAACTATCAAGAAGAGGACAAGAGACGACATCAAACTGAACTGAGGGCTAAAGATGAGCCCCAACGATCAAATAAAGCCATAAAAGAAAAAAAGGCGCAAAACACAATTGACTTGACTTGACTTGTATGATAGTCTGAACATATTTTATTAACAATGTTTATTTCAATTAAGTGGGGGGAAAGCTTTGGCGATCGGATGTAGCTTGAGCGACTTTCTTGGCTGAAAAAGTGGCCTTTTCTACTTCTCGTGATTGTGCGGAATTAATGCGTAGTGGAAAATGTTTTCCAACAAGAAAAATGTTCACGACAGGTCATTTATGGCCGTGAAAGAAAGATCTGCAAAAATGTATGCGTAATGTAGTAGCTGTAGTGTATGTGACCCAAGTGCATGAAAATGGGTTTTCCGGCGGAAAAACGTCCTGAGAAAGGTTTTTAAATCGGAAAAAATATACACCACTCGATAGTACTCGGACCTTTAATTCGATATACAACATACGGTATTGGAGCCACATCCACCCACCACCCCCCCCCCCTCCCCGCCGAGGGTTCCTACCCCATACCTTAAAGGAATTCAGAGAAGAATTTTCTTCTATGAATTGTAGCTGGTAATAAGATGATACGAACAGTGAACCCCGTTTTCAGATCGGACATAACCCTACCGATTTAGAGCCGATCTAAGCTGCAAAAAATCTTGGCATACTTCCTATACTGTGGACTGTGGTGAATGGAGTCTGGTCGGATCTCAGGCATATTGTCAAACAAAAAATGAAATATGGAAGTTGTGCAGCCATAAGCTCACAATATAGCATCATATACGTTTCAAAGAAAACATAGCATGTGTTTTAGCCCCCAGCACCTCTTAGCAATTATTGCGAACAAATAATACCTCAGTTCAAATTAAAAACAAGGAAGTACTAACAAAGTGAGTATTGGGTTGACTATAAATAGCTATTTAAGCCTCCGAATATAGGAGTTTGGATACTCAAACTTCTTCTCAGGACCTAAGGAATTCGGTTCTGTATTAGATTTTCCAAAATATACTAGATCAAACTTTGACACCTCTCTCCCCAGCTTTCTACCGCTAGATAGAAATAAACATTGTAAATTAAAAATGTTCAGAGTATCACAATGTATCGTTTAAGACATCTCTCATGTCTGGAGCTGTCGGGCATAAAATAGGCATTCCCCTTTGTGTGCCGCATTGAATTTCTAAATTTCTACCAAAAATTTGAAATCTGGAATCCCGATAACCCTCAGATATTAACATAAAGAATTATATAAAAGTTTTATAAAAGTGCAGAATTTATTGTCATGCAAGATCTATAAGTGTGACACATTTTTGGTCAATAGCTCAACAGAAAGTGGGTAAAGCTGGCGTTACATAAATGTCGAATAGCGTTCACATAGTAGCTTTGAAGCTACGAAATTTCTTCAGTTTGTATGTCGAAGCCTCGAAAATCAACAGCCCTAGTTGCTACGAGATCATTTGTCTGTTTAAATAAGTTCCAACCAAAGCTAGACCATAGAGGAGAATCGAGATGTAAAATTGCTAATTTCGGAAATAATGATTTTTATATAGATAGATTTTATGACTATCTTGATAAGACTTACTCGCTTCAAGGAATGCAGGACCGACTTAAACAATTCATAGCAGGTTGCGTGCAGCTGGCCAATTTTTACCGAGTTCAGGCGAACTTCTATACAAAGTAGACCATATTTATCATGACAACCCAAACCGTCCACAAAATGTCTGAAACAAAATACATCCATTATAGTAGTGGATGATTTTAATAAATTTTACAAAACTATACACTGTGTCACGAACGCGTACTAAGAAAGTTATTGAATTTTAAGTATGCATAGCGGATATTCTCAAATAATTCCCGATCGTGACATCTGATTTACATTCAGCGAACTCCCATTCGCGATTGGGGCACGTTGAGTGTAGAGCGTTGTCGTCATTCATGCAAAAAATACCACCTTCAGGTATCCCAATTCGTCATGAAATGTACAATTGAGAAACATCGGCATAAAGGTGGCATTTGCTATACTTAAAACAATGAAATTGAGAGAGAAAACAACAGAGGGCGGGCCCAAAATATATCCTTGCGGTACTCCTGAGAATACCAGTTAAAAATTTAAATCTTTCAGCAAAACTACTTCTAACATGTGATTTTTTCCGATCAAGTCGTTTTGTATACTGCTTTAATATTTTTGCTATTTTCATCTCTTAATTCATGATAATTCTTCATCTTGTTTGGTCCTTTCTTTCCGAAAGTGCTGTTTTTCACAATCTTGAATGCTCATGACAGTGAATATAATCGAAACGGATCTATATCTTCCTTACCTATTCAGGACGATCGATTTGCAAAAAAAAATGTAATGCTTCCTTTGCATATTTGCTGTTGTTTTATTTTCACTGTTCATAGTGATTAGTCTGAAGTAATATTATTAAAAAACTAAAAGCTTCAAAAATCATCCAAAGTTCTTACCAGTAAATATTAGAAAAGAAATCTGAGGTGCACCTAATTGCCTATGTAACACAGAACAGTAGGTATATATTAACCAAATACCTTTATACACCGTCTGTTTGCACCTTAAGCAGCTATTAAAAGTCAAAAGTTATGCAAAAAGGATAAACTTCCGCTTTCCAATCTTTACCCATTTATAAATGGACGCACCTTCAGCTGCACCTGGCCCCATAATGTAAAATTAAAACGTTCGTAGCAGTTGAAAAAAGGCTTGTAAATATTGTTTAATGCATTCAAAAGTGGGTGGAAAGTTTTTCTATTTTGTGTGCTTAAAGGGATTTTCATTCCCGACTTATTCGCAATGAATTTACAACACGGGAAAGGTTTAAGTGTGCTTCATTAAAAATTTTCACCGGAATTATTATGTTTTTTTTTTTTTTGCCTCGACAGGGATTTTATTTACACACAATATATCCGGGGGCTCCGGTATAATACCAGTTACATGTAACGAGGGGGAAATAAATATGTAGAAAGAAATCATGGTAACTTTCTAGACGTATGCCATTCTTTTTGATGGGCTTCCTTCTAAACTATAGATAAGAAAAAGAAGTCCCGAGGTTATTGAGCTAAAGAAAAACTTAAGCCCTTTGTTACATAGATAGAACTAATTAACTCTGTAACGTCAACGAAAGCTAGCCCAGTAAGTACCTACTCACCTTTTTCGTTCATCCATTAGAGCGGAATACAAAGTTAAATAAAAAGTGGCATGAGGCGTCATATCTGAGCTTCTTTTCCCCACTCGGTATTTTCATAGTTTGCCGACATTAATTATAAGTGGGCTCTGCTTTTGGTTACTTAGGCCATTTACTTTTTAGCATTTGCTCGACAGTAATCCGTGCCATGTATATGTGTATGTATGACTTATGTTTATTTACTTCAAGTGTACAACTGTAAGCGAGTTTTATTTATGTTTACGGCAAACATCAAAATATAACTAATTAGAATGTTCAGCCTGGTTAGAATTTAATGAGCACACGTTACTCATTATACTAAGCATTTAGGACGACTAAGTACACATGTCAGATTCATATATACATATGTACATGAAGGATATGTGTAAATACTTGCACAAAAAAAAACAATTTTTTTTTCTTAACAATTTCACTACAAACAAACCAAACCAACCACAACGATTCTAGTGATTATGTAAAAGGTGTGTTTGCTAAGAATTACTAATTTTGCCTTGTGGTATTCGTATAGTTCAATTCCTTGTACATATAAGGAATGGTGAACCACTGAAAATAGCTTATCAATATTTAATTACATAGAGCTTATGATTTAATTAGTCGTACATTTACTGGATAAATATTGGTCTGTATAATACACTTTAGATGTATTCCAAAGACCAAGAATCTAGCAGCAAACAAATTGCTCACATTGATATTGTAACAACAGAGTAATAAGCTTTGAGTAAAATCATTAAATTTGCATCAGTTTCATCTACTTTGTCTGGAAAATAAGCTCAGGAAAAGTAACTCTTTATGAGATTTATCCTCGGTCACAATTTTAAATTTCTGGTTCAACTAAAAATGTGCTTTTCCACGTAAGCCTATCTAGCTGGCAGGTATCGCTTCTAAATGTGTACGGCTGAATTTATGAAAAGCGCTAGTGCACTTTCTTATGGAACTCTCAGTCTATCCAAAAAAGCTTCATTCAACACTAGTGTATACCTGTTTACAGGTCGTTTTCAAATGTCAGATGATAGATTCGAATCTGATATTCCCGAAAATTTTTAAATACGTTCCATGAGAAGCCAAAATTTCAACAAAATGAGCCAAATTCGCGTAAATTCTTAAACTTTTTAAACGTTTCTCATCTACTAAAAATCTTATTTCTACCTAGTTTTTGTTCTTGAAAAGTATACTCATCCAAACAATTTTTTTTAATTGATTTCGTCATATTTTTTGTACACTTTTTGGTTTATTGTGCAATAACTTTTGAGTCCAAATGTTAAAAGTATGTTGTTGAATAGCAATTTCATCTGCCATGTAACTTACGTATTTGTTGTGCCGAGGCAAACTTCATAAATCTCGAGTATACGAAAGCCGAACGATATCAGTTAATTATCTTATGTTACTTAATATTTTCTTAATTTTTTGTTTGAGCTCCCTTACTACGCGGTATTCCTTTTTTGACGTACATATATCAGGTTTAACGTATCTTACATAGTGTCCCGCGAGTGCTGTTATACCGGGTGACCATAGATAGGTCATGTTGGGATTAACAAAAAATCATAACGAATATGGGGGGGGGGGGCTACCAGCTAATGTCGAACCATCCCCGTCGAAATACTAGTTATAGGACTTCAAAATCAAAAATTAAATTTTCTGATGTTTTTAAAGGGGATGCCCACTTTTCATACAACTTTATGATATTCTGAACACATTTTATTAGCAATGTTTATTTCAATTCGGCTGGAAAAAGCCTTGACGATCGGATGTACCTTGAGGGACCTTCTTGGGTGAAAAAGTAGACTTTTATAATTCTTGTGATTGTGTGGCATTGATGCATCGTGGAAAATGACTAATTATGAGAAAAATGTTTAGAACAGAGTACTAATGGTTATGGAAATAGGAACTACACAAATATATGCGAATTGTAGTAATGGGGTGTATGCGACCCGTGGTTTCCGGCGCCAAATACATCCCCGAGAAAGACTTCTGAATTGGAAAAAAAGTACACCAACCGATAGTACTTGGCAAGGCCTTTAGTTTGATATGCAACATGCCGTATTGCAACCATCCCTCCGCCGCCGGGAGTTCCTACTCCCCACCCTAAGAGTATGTAGAAAAAAAATGTCTTCCAGGAAGTGTAGCTTGTTCGGCTCGGTGCTAACCGTTCTTAGATTGGATATATCCCTACCAAGTTAGAGCCGATCAAGGATGCAAAAAATCTAGTACCTCAGTTTGAATTGAAAAGAGGGAAGTACTAAAAAAGTGAGTATGGGGATGGCTATAAAGAGCTTTTTAAGCCTCCGAGTATGGTAGTGTGGGTACTTAAACTTCTTCTCACCCAAGGAACTCGATTTTGTACTAGAATTTCCAAAATATATTACATCAAACTTTTGCAACCCCCTCCCCAGGGCTTGACCCACTTAGTTGAAATAAACATTATTAATAAAGTATGTTCAAGTATCACACATCATGCATCTTTTAAGACATCTCTCATGTCTGGAGGTGTCAGTCCTAAAATGGGCATTCCCCGTTTAACACTTTTTAAGCCAAAATCCGTACCTGTAGTACATGCTCTTTATAGACTTAAATGAAATTATAAATCATGAAAACAGAAAAATTTTGATATCATGAAACATAAAAACAGCTTTATCTAAAAAACGGTTGCGTAGTAGATAGTAAGTGAAAAGTAATATTTGAGGTGTCCAAATATATCCAGACAGTTATTACGAATTTTGGCGGAAAAATCGTTAAAATTTATGATTTTTTTTCAATTTACTTTGAAATACTATAACTTTTACGACTTGAGGTGATGGTGATGGTCGTTTTACATTCATTACAATGCTTACATGGTTAACTATCATCTTAGCTGTATATCACCTTCATTGGGCTGTATATCACCTTCATTATGAAAATTATCTGAAATCTGATTTAATTTTTTTTTTCATATGACCTAAAAAAGTGAAACCAATTGAGTTGAAACTAGGTAAACGCTGGGGCGATTGACTCGTAGAAGTTTTTAACATTTTTTCTTAATGCAGCTATAACACGGAAATGAGAAAGTGATTCAAAACTTCCTTTTCACTTTTATTCTTCCTCAGTGAAACAATTGAATTATGTCTACCAACTTTAAAAATTAAATTTTCCTTCCTCAGTTATAATAAAATCGGAATGTCTTTGTCATTTTTTTTTATTTGAACACACTAGTACAAGAAGGGGGATAGGTAAATTAATAATTAACGCAATTATGAGATTAATATGCGGTGAATAGATACCGAACTATAACAGAAAAAAACGTTTCACATGCTACAGACTTTCGCAATAACTTGATAGGAAACTCATTACTTAACCCATTCCTAAACCGTATATGAGCTGTTTTCAATAGTTATACCACAGACAAGAAGTACCCTGATCGACGGCTGTACTAACAAAGTGATGTGTGAGAAGAGCCCGTAGTAAACCGTAATAAATATTATCATGGGTACAAACCAACATTTTTTTTAATGTCAAAATTTTTTCAATATAGTCAAGAATTTTATTTTAAATTTTAAACGACCATATTTCTTCAGAATTCGGGGGTATTACTGGTAGCTGAAGACTGTTCAAACAACTTTTTTTATTCATTCATTTTTTCTACAAAAAATCTCATAAGAAATTGACTGCTTTTATCAGTATTTAAGTGGCAGTAATTGTATTTTAATTGATAATGTAGGGGTTACACTTATTATAAATATGATATACACAGATATAGCAGGTATTCGATACAGCGACTGCTACGAACTTAGGAACAACACTTAAATTACATTCCCCACAATTAGTTATATCTGAGACATTATAAGATTTTTAGATTTGACCGAGAGGAGCGCACAGGAGGGGCAGTTGCCATTTATGCCCATGAGTATCTGAATGTCTCAGTTCTCAAAGAGTCCTCTAATGGAGCAAATGTTGGGTTTATTGGGGTTGAGATTAGTTCGCGTTTCCAAAAGTGTGCTCTTTTTGGAATTTACTGGCCCCCAAATTGTTATAATTCTGAAAATTCCTCTGATCTGGAAGACGCTGCCTCTTCAACTATCGCGGTATACCAGAATGTAGTTGCTTTTGGGGATTTGAATGTTAATGCTCTCAGATCTAGTCCGCCACTTGATAATCTATTATATCTTCTTCAGAGGCTGGACCTCAAAGTTATGAACAATCTGCCTACATATCACAATACCTCATCGCCACCGCAGTTGGACTATATTTTAACTACTATTATGATCAATGTCCTTTTTCACAATCAGATCTCCCCACCAAGCAACTTTGATCACGACTTTTTATACTTGACTTACAAAATGAGAATAGATTCATTACCAACCATGACGTCGTTCACATATAGGGATTTCAATAATATTGATAAGGATTTACTAGCATCGGAATGCAATAATATTCATTAGAACAATCTTTACAACTGTAGAATTCTCGATGATAAAATAAAAATTCTTAATAGTGCTGTTTTATATCTATATGATAAATATGCCCCACTCAGAACATGTAATATTCGTCCTCAGCGTTGTCCCTGGATCACTAATGAAATCCGCCAATCAATGGTTGAGCGTGATTTCTTACTAAAAAAATACAAAAGAAATCATAATGAGATACATAGATCTTAATATATATAGGATTTCCCGTAATAGGGTAACAAGCCTGATTCTATCTTCTTAACGTGCGTATCTTGGATTAAAACTGGACCCAAATCAATCTGCCAAGAAACTTTGGAAGAATATTCGCAATCTGGGTATTTATGGAGATGATCAGCCTCAAATCGTTGCTGATCCTAATGTATTGAATGATTTCTTTGCAACTTCTAGTACCTTTCCACCTTCTACCAATAATGTCATCAATGAGATTTCTAATCAACCCAATCCTGAATTTAGCATGAGCAGCATTCAAATGGATGCATTCTTGTTTAAGTCTGTTACTGGTGTTGATGTTATTAATGTAATATATTCTATCCAGTCAAATGCCTCCGGGCCGGATACCCTCGCTCCGAGTTTCGTGAAATTAATTTCTCCATTTATAATAAGCCCGTTAACGCGCATCTATAATCACTTTGTGGGGAATTGTGATATCATTCACAATTCCCCCACTAAGTGGAAGTGTGCACTTGTTGTTCCTATTCCTAAGAAAGCTCGCCCTAATGGTCCCAGTGATTTTCGGCCAATTAGTTTATTAAATTTTGTTGCTAAGCGGCTAGAGAAAATAATGTATAATCAAGCAACTGAGTTTATTAAATGTAATAGTCTACTGTTAAAGTGGCAATCTGGATTCAGAGCAAAACATAGCTGTGAAACTGCTCTTTTAAAAGTCACAACTGATATTCATGAAGCTCTTGATAAAGATCTTCTAACAATACTGGTTCTTCTTTATTTCAGTAAAGCATTTGATAGTGTCAATCACTCTATTTTACTTTCTAAACTTAAGAATAAATTTTTTTTCTCCTCATCGTCCTTAAGATTAATCAGTAATTTCCTGTCGATGCGAAATCAAGTCGTTAAAGCGAATACTACATTTTCTAATGTAAAGCTCCTTTATCAATGTGTTCCCAAGGTTCTATCCTCGGTCCTCTACTATTCGGCATTTATATCAATGATTTAACAAGCGTAGTGAAGAATACATCCCTACATCTATGTATATGCTGATGATGTACAGATTTATTTAAGTCGACTAATTGGTCTAGTTGAAGACTGTGTGCAACGTATCAATGAGGAATGCTCTCAATCAATCCTTCAAAGGCTAAGTGCCTAGCTGTTTACAGGAGTGATACTGAAACCATTGACCTACCATCTGTAACAATGAACAAAACGCCATTGGCGTATGTAGACTCTGTAAAAAATCTAGGTGTCAAACTGAATTCCAAATTCACCTGTTGTGACTATATGTCTGCAATACTCGGTGAAGTGTACGGAAGTCTTCGACAACTCTGGATTACCACGAGCTGCTTGTCGTTAGGCTTAAGATCTAGATTAGCAAAAACGCTTGTTCTCCCCCACTTCATATATGGCAGCCTTGTATTTGCCAAACTTAACTCACAGTGTCAAAGAAAATTAACTGTGGCATTTATCGATGTAATTCGTTGTATCTATAAATTGCGTAGGCATTGTCATTTGTCGGCGTATGCAAGTTTCTTTCTTGGTATTTCCTTCGAAATGTTCCAAGCACGTCACGAACACGACATTTTAAACTTCTTGCTCCTAGATGTTCTTCACGATTTGGCGATCGCTCTTACCTTGTTCAAGCAATTCGGAGGTGGAACCCTCTCCTGTTGGTGCTTATCTAGACTTCAGTTATGAATGATGCAAACTATGTAGCAATTAATCAATTTATTGCATTTAATTAAAAGTTTATGTATATACCTAACTCTACTATTTTGCTATCATTTCTTTTTTATTTTTTTATTTAACTAATTTATATATCTTTTTTTTATTTTTTTTTTTTATTTTAATGTGTTTTCTTCTCTTTGATTTTTGTTAGTCTAAATTTGTTGTATCCTCCTTTACTTTTTTTGTGTAACTCTCTTTATAAAATAGAACACTATATTTTTATTTATTTATTAATTTAATTTTTTTTTTTTTGAATTCGTACTTACATATTTATACCCCCATTTATATTTATTTTAGCATTAGTAATTGTTCCCTCTCATTCTATTTTACAATGATTTATTTCTCCATTATTATTTTATTAATGTTTCCTTAATTATTTGGTTAATCTTTTTCATTTGTCTAAGTATCCAGGAGGTTTTTTATTGGAAAAATTATGGTTGCTTTTTTGTAGTAGTAGTCTGCTCGGTTTTGGTGGTGAAAAGTTTACTTGAACAATATTTTCATTGCGAAGGATATAACTCTAGATTATAGTGAACTCATACGAGAATAGATATGTTTTGACCAATAATGGTAAATAACATACTGTCAACAAATTTATACAAATGCTTTTTAAGATATTTGGGTGACTCCAATATGATCCTAAGTAAGAAATTTTATTTTAAAAATGTGTAATAAACAAGCGCAACAGCTATAATTGGTCTAACACCAATAATATTATACTCTAGATGAAAAGAAAAGTTAAATAAAGTGGAAACACAAAGTTTTGTATGACAACAGCAAGGAAGGCCCGATTTTAGTTGAGTTTTGAAATGTTATTTACTATTTATATAAAACACTGCAGGTTATGCTTGATTTATTCCCGCTAGATCTCTACTGCATGTGTGTACCGGTGATTAGCACTATCAGTCTCAGAATGGGGGTTTGGTGGACGGAGAGATAGACTGCAGTGATTGCAGGAAAGAATATGACTATCAAATACCTCTCCCAACATTTGGTGTGGGTGTCAATGCTGTGATGCGAACCGGGAGTGATTGGGATGGGAAGAAGTTGGTGGTGGTGAAATTTTTACGGATGGATCAAAGGATGGATCAAAGCCAAGTGCGGTCACAGGTGCTGGAGTGTACTCAAGAGACTGCCAGTGGCACAAGTATTATAGATTGCCGGACAAATGTAATGTGTTTCTGGTAGAGCTCGTACCGAATTACCATACCGCAATATTGGTATCTATCTACAGAGTTCGCGTGACACATATGCATATACACTTCGCTTCAGGCAGCCATTAAGGCGCTGGATGATGTGCTGGTTAAATCATCAAAATGAGTGCAGTTATGCAAGATCAGCCTTGAGGAATTGACTACACCACACAACTTAACCCTATGCTGGGTACCTGGCCACACGGATTTCCCAGGCAACGAGATGGGATGAATTGGTCAAAATGGGCTCTGAAATGTATAGTTCCGTATTGCTAACTCATGTGTACATCCAGATAGGAGGTTGAAGATAGGAGATCATCAGGAGTGCCTATCAAAGGGCAACCTTCCGGTGAATCAACTGGAATCCTGCCGTATTGCGAGACAATTGTGACCTGCATATGATAGAAAGAAGACAAGAGAACTCCTTAATGGCAGCAGAACTGGGCCATATGAGACCATACTAAAAGACCGGAAATAGCAGTGAACAATTTCTTCAGGAGCTGTAAGAACACGGAAGAAATCGAAACTGTTCAACATGTACTTTTCGAGGGCCCCGCTGTAATGAATAAAATGGGTAACGTAAAACAGGGTGACAGGTGACATTGGTGAGATTTCAGCGATTTTTTTCGCATAAACTTTCGAAAAATTCAATATATTTTTGTATCATCATAGCATTTGACATCATGTTTATGTAAGCTATTAAAATCATAAAAATCATATCGCTTAAAATTTTAGAGAAAAATGGCCGGGCCGGCCAGTGTCACCCCTACGAGAAAATAGTATAAATCAAAGTAGTTAAGTAATTAGAAAAATCAATTAGCAAAAATTCGAATGTAGCCAATGAACAAAAAAAAAATAACCGTCATATTTACATTGTGCACATTCTTAAAACAGACTTAAAACTTGCTGTCTCTGTAACAAGTACCCACCATTTCCACAGGCCTTAAAGCAAGCGAGCCCCCAATTTTTCCTTTTGTACACCACTTAGTGTATTCGTAATTGTTTCACTAGACACATTGCGCTTTTTAGTGTTCCTATGATATCATCATCCATTTAGTTTCGATTTCTACGCATTCTTAGTGGCCTCATATAATTTCGGGGCATCCTAAAGTGACAACGTGCATCCACTATCGAATCGTGTAGCACATTGAACTATTCCGTACCCCGCGCCTCTTTCCCATTACGTCAACCAATCACCTACACCAGGTACCAAGGTCACCCGGCATGCCAAAGTTACCCCATTTTACGGTATTATGTGCTTAAGCGGATTATACCTTGTGGACTAAGGACACAATGGGCTCACTGGTGGTCTAAGTGAAGCAGGCTGGACACCACTCCTACCTAAACTAAACTATTTATATGAAAACGATGTGCACAAAATTTCAACTCTCTACGTCGCCGCATTCTTAGGCAGTATCCAAATATATATGGGCAAACTAAAGTTTTTTATGGCAACACCATGAAAGAGTTGCCCGATATAGATCATTTCTGAAATTGTATATAAAATTCTTATAAAAATGTCGTGTACATAATTTGAGCTCTCCACGTCGACGTGTTCTCAGACAGTGTCCAAATATATAGTGAAAAACCAAAGTTCTGTATTGCGAGCCCTTGAAGGAGCTGCCGGAGTTTAGTCCATTTTAATACCCTAGATGAAATCTATCGGGTATAGTAAGCTTATCATTCCATTTGTAACACATAGAAATAACGACGGTAGAGCAAAATGATTGAACACCCGCGCATAATATTAAAAGTTATTTACATTTTTGCATGTCCGTGCGTCCGTCTGTCCGTCCGTCCGAACGATAACTCCAGAACGTGTTCACTTAGAGGGCCGAAATCTTGTACACAGGATTTTTAAAAACAAAAGTAAATTTAAGTTTGGAAATAGGCCGAATCGGGCAACTCCTTCGTAGGGCTGCCATACAAAAATGTCGTTTCTCGCTAAATATTTGGGCACTGCCAGAGAACGCGTCAATGTAGAGAGCTGAATTTTGGTACATCGTGTGTTTATAGCAATAGTAAACTAAATTTAGAAAATGGACTAAATCGGCTAACCCTTTTTTGGTGTTGCTATATAAAAATTTAGAATTTTTACATATACTGTGGATATGAAATCCTTTTTACTGTCCGACGAACCGTTATAGAAATATTTGCGAAAAACCACTTCCAAAATCATACTTGCACAGAGAGGTGACCATACAAAATTACATACGGCCATTTATCTAGGGGTATGAAAGAATTGGTCTAAGACCAATTCTAGCTCCTTACTTATATATATTTACTATTGTTATGAACAAAATTTCAGCTCTCTACGCGTTCTTAGGCAGTGTACAAATATACAGTGAAAAACGAAATTTTTGTAAGGCAACTCTACTAAGGCGATACCCGATATATCCCGTTTTCAAACTTAAATTTATCTTATTTTTTTAAACCCCGTATGCAAAACTCCAGCTCTGTAAGTGATCGTATTCCCGAGTTATGATGAGGATAGAGGGATGGACAGACTGACAGATGGACGGACAGAGAGAAATGCAAAAATCAAAAAAAAACTTTAAATATTATGCATGGGTGTCCTATTCAATTTACATTATTTTCTGGGCGTTACAAACGGAATAATTAACTTAGTATTGGTACCCTACGATTTCTTTTAGGTTATAAAAATATAATACAAATATCCGTCAAAATTCTAGAAAATTATATCACTCAAGATCATAATTCAATCCACAAACTATAAAAAAAAATTCTATATGAGTTTAAAAAGTTTCATAGGCACATGGAGGTTAGCCCAGGTGAGGATCGAGTTAAACGTAATTTTGAGATTCTACGAAACTCTAGAAGTAGTAGTAACGGTTACTTGGATATAATATATCATGCGGCACACACATTCGATTTCATCTCTTTTTTTTCTGCTTCTTTTATACTGCCAGCACTAGTCAATGCCTTCACCGGCTCTGGAGATAGCACAACGGCCAGTTTGAGATACGAAATCTCAGTCATTATTACTACTGCTTGCATTTACAAAGAATGGGATATTGCCCTACAAATGATAAAATATAGCCCGGTACGTGGCTTCTCATAAGGACACCTGCATTAAGAGGATATCTATCTCATGCATTTGTTGTTGTTTTGATTATTTTAATTTGGGTTGTCTAATTTCATGCAAAATTCCTAGAAAATTTATTCAATGTGTAGCAAGTCATCAACGCTTGAACATCTCAGTCCAAAAACAGTAAAAATTAAAATTAAAGCAAGTATTAGTTTACAAATAACAAAAATAGCAATAATGACCCCTACACCGTAAAAAATCATGAACTAACTTTGTGGAAAATTACTATATTTAAAATAGTAACTACCGCTTAAAATGTATGTATATACACATAATCAATAAGAAATTAAATACTTTTGACGTAATCTGAAAACATCCTACTTTTAATTGTAAAAATGAGTAAAGTAAGTAATTTTTTATATAATTTATGTGATTTTACATTTAATTACACAAACATTTTGGATCGTACTGTAAATTTTTGTAAAATTCCATACAGTACGGTAATTTTATATGTAATTACACAAACATTTTGGATCGTACTGTAAATTTGCGTAAAATTCAATACAGTACTGTAATTTTACATTTTATCATACAAAACTTTTGTATCGTACTGCAAATTTGTTCAAAATTCCATACAGTAGGTACTGTAATTTGCATTGAATTCCCCATATTAAAAAAAAAAATTCAATAAAACATAAGTAATGACGTTTGCAATTATCTCAGAAGGCGGTCGCAGGTATAGTATGAACAAAATAAAGCAGAAAACCACGGCATTAATAAGTATAGATTAATAATCATAAAACATGTAAAGAAATATTAATAGTTCCAATCCAAACAGTTTTAAAAATCAAAAAACATTTTTTGGTACGAAGTATTTTTATAATTGAATTTCACTCAAAAAAACTCAATCATCAATCATAGAAATACTGCATACCTACAAATATTTATTGATTTTTAAAATGATGATTTCTTAGGTAGCTGTTAGCATCGAAACTAGTATTACTTCTGTTACGTGTTGATTGTTAATCTATACTTATTAGTGCCATGAATTGATCTTAGACCAAATCTAGCTTTTTTTACTTGTTTTTCTATGTAATTTATTAATTTCCGTACGTAAAATTACATAACTATATTGGCAATTGAAATAAATTTCATAACTTTTGGTGAATTTACATATTGTGTACTTTACATACGGAATTAAAGAATTCATAAATAATGTAAAATTACATACAACTTATGTAACTTAGTTCCATAGCATGATGTAAATTTACATCATTTTACATCGGAAATTGAAAAATGCGTAAACATTGAAAAATTACATACAACTTATGTAACTTAGTTCCACAGCATGATGTAAATTTACATATAGCATTTTACATGGGAAAATGAAAAATGCGTAAACATTGTAAAATTGCATACAACTTATGTAACTTAGCTCCACAGCATGATGTAAATTTACATATCGCATTTTACATCGGAAATTGAAAAATGCATAAGCAATGTAAAATTACAAACAGTGCGAAATTGCTTTACATAAGGTTATGCAGTGCGCATAAAGTTGTGTAAATTTCCGCTACCATTGTTGGCAATTTGTTGCTTATTATAGTAGCGGAATTTTCAATAGATATTTTTTACGGTGTAGCACAGCTTCCGCATTAAGAACAGGGGGTATTCCGTTTTATGTATATGATGATGATCCAGTTTCTGCTCTCCCGATGAGTGATGCCAACTACACGATAAATACTGAACTCTACGGTAATTTCAATTCGAGCACAGTTGCACAGTTAATTAACCCAAATACACATTTACAAAGACTGTACAAGACTTAAATTATAATGTTTCATATGTTGGCAATGGCATTACTACTAAGACTTTACAAGACCTAAATTATAATATTTTCGAATGTTGGCATTACTGAGAATGTTGGCGGCAGAATCATGTCAATTATCATGTGAACTTAGATCGAACAAATGCAATACGTGAAGTTTCAAGTTTATACATAATTTATTATTGTAAATACGTCGCGTCGCATCATTTATATACAAAATCTAAGAAAATAAAAAGGTAAATTCAATCAATTCGAATTAATATAAGGTAAATATCTAAAATGAAATCGTCTTTGCAGAACAATAAGACTACCAATTTAAGGGCATAGTTTTATATTTGGAACTAAAACTCGCATAACAGAAAAGGTAAGTGTTATTATTCATTAGGCCAAATGAAAATCTGTGTACATTTTAATTTAAGCTAAATAGTAATTAGTTATAGCTTCACAAGGTTAAAATGGCGACATCGTCGCCTGAAAAGACGCCTACCAGAAAACGAAAACTTCATTACAAACAACAATATTGTACATTCTTGGGAAATTTTTTACAAATTTGTTGTAAATGTACCAAAGGACCTTCTTTTTACTGCTGTAAAATATGCAACCTTGATGGTTCTGCTGGAATTGCGGAATTTAAAAAAAACATTCGGTTAGCAAGCAGGAGCCCGCAAATTCCTCGAAAGAAATTGAAATTCTTATTAGTAGTTTCATAATCGAGCATAATTTGCCTTTCATCATCTCAAACCATTTGTCCGAGTTAATTTAAAAAGTTGCAAAGAGAGGTGCGATAGCTCAAAATATTAAATGTGATAGAACAAAAGTTACTATGATACTAAAAATTGTTTTAGCTGAGGAAAAAAGAATATGCATAATTGATCGTTTAAAATAAAATCCTTTTTTATTGATTATTGACGAGTCAACCGATGCTGGATGTTTTAAACAACTTGCGTTAGTTGTGCGTTTATTTAATAGTGATAAATTTTGCGCCAAAGACATATTTATGTCATTGATTAAAATTCATGATACAACAGCTGAAGGTTTATTTACTTCTATCAAGCAATTCTTTCTTTCCCATTCGATTCCGTATGAACAAAATGTTATTCGGTTTGCTGCAGACGGGGAAAAATAATTCCGTGTGGTCTAGGCTAAAAAATAAAATTCCTTCTTTATTTGGTTTGAAGTTCATTTGCCATTCCTTTCATCTATGTGCTTCATATTCTTCATGTTCAGTTTTACCAGATGACTTAGAAGTCCGATTAAGAAATATTTATAACTACGTACAATTTAGTTCCAAAAGATCATATGACTTAACTGCTTTTCAAGAAATGTGGAATACAAAGCCCCAGGAAATCCTTCATCCTTCAGCTACACACTGGATTTCCACTGAACAATGTACTAATCGTATCCTAAAGAGTCTCTTGCCACTAAAAGGATTTTTTTAAAGTGCAAGCAGAAATAAACAAAGTAGCTCCCGCAAAAGTTGTGTGTGATCCTTTCACCAAACTTTATTTAGAATTACTAGAATATGCACTACCACTTTTTATAATTGCTAATTTAGAAATGCAGAGTGAGGAAGTGAAAATTCATACTATTGATAAAAGAATTCTCTCAACATATACAAAAATGTTGGAAAGTTTCCTCAATTCACAGTATTTGCAAATTAACTTAATAGAAGATATTGATTTTCAGAATCCAGTATAACATCTTCCACTAGAACAAATCTATTTAGGTGGAAAATTAACAGCATCGATTTTAGATTTAAGTAATTAAGTAAGATGTTTCCTCTAATAAAAAAAAAACTGCTTTCTTATTTAATTTGCCTACCACATAGTTCAGCTACTGTTGAAAGGATTTTTTCGGTTATGAATTTAAATAAAAATAAATTGAGAAATAGGTTGGGCGCAAGTACTTTCGAAGGAATTCTGCACACCAACAGTTTATTTAAAAATATTTATTCCTATAATATAAAGATGCATAAAAAACATTTAATATTATTCAATCAATATACAGGGTGTTCCGGAAATGTCTTTAATCCTTTAAGGGGATGAAAGTGGAGGTTATTTGGGTCAAAAAAGCCCATATACTTTTATATCGAACTCCACTTGGTTTTCGAGTAAATCGGTAATATCGATTTTCGAAGTTTTGCATACATCTTCAGAGTAATTTCGTTATAAGTTCTATTGTAATTAATGGATTGTGACTTTCAAACCCTTATTTAAAAGAACACATATTGGCCTTTCAAAAAATGTATAATAAGTTATAATTGTGCCTTCAGTTATTTAAAAAAAAAATAGTTTTCTCTATGATTTTTCATTTCACCAAAATTTTAGTCGCGTTTCAGTGAACATTTATTCATAATATCACCATTGCATGAACTAGGCAAAACTATGAAAATATTTGCGTATTATGTCCCCTTTCCAAAATGCCCTCCCTAAGTGCTATCAACAATAACAATCAAAAGTTATAAGCAAACATTTGGAAGATGTGCCCATCGAGGTAATCTTCAGTTTATCGTAGGATTCTATCTCCTCCTACAGTTTTTAACCTACGACAACCATTTATATGTCACTGCACGGGAATCTTAACTGGCTATTAGATAGAGTACTTTTAGATTTCGAATTTCGAAATTGGAAGGGGTAATTTCGAAAAAACACTTTTTTACCAAACCTGATATTTACGTAGATTTCATTATTCCGCATCTTAATGTGCTATTCATTTTTGCGGGAGGGGCAAGCTCTGGGAGGGGCGGAGGTTCAAAGTTTCAACTTTAAGCGGCTATATTTTCTCAACGAAGCATTGTTCTAGCAAGTAAGTCCTAAATTCATAAATGGAAAAGACATTTTTGGTGTACATTGTGTGTACACATATTCATAAGATGTTGATGTCAGCACATGTAAACTATGAATTTTTGTTTTTTTATTATTATACTTGGTAATTCTATTATAATTTGATAGTTCCATTATTTTGTTGAATAGAATTTAATTTTGTTACATATTATTTTTTAAATAAAATTATTTAAAATATTCAAATCTTATTCATAGTGACCATAGTGTACTATCTACAGTAATTTTTGTTTAAACACAGTCATTTCTACCGATCTACACAGTAATAAAAAGTTTTGAGTTGGAAACATCGCTCCCGGCTCCTTAGCATTCCTTTATGATAATAAGTTTTCTCTTTTTACGTTTCTGCCATAGTATACACCTATATTCATGCACCTGAACACTGCCCATAGCAACAGTACCTAAAGTAAACAGATTTTCCCCAGAACAATACTGTCCGCCAAATTAATAAACATATTGACGGTATAGCGCTATCAGTGGAGGGTAGTCTAATATCCTTATAACTGTAGTTCAAAAACTTTCTTGTCTTTCTTAGCCAAATAATACCCTATTCAATACTTTACCTAACGATACTTCTCCCGTAGCTTGAACTTAGAAGTACGGCTCAGATGGACAGTTGGTAGCGTCTCTCTATTGATCCGGCACAATCTTACAGACGGACATCTGAAATATATATATTTTTTATGTGTTCATGGTCAAGGTCAATTAGCTAACTATGTCCTAACCCGATCTCCAAGTATATGTGAAATAATGATAAATTTATTGTTGAAAACGTTTACATTCATATTTATCAGGAAAAAAACCTAAAAAATTATGAATTCAACAATTATATACATTCTCCTTAATATCCATTTTATCCATGATCATCACAAGCTCTACCAGTCGATACAGAGTCTTATTGACTTTCATCACTCATCTCTTCATCAATAATAATATGCCTTTAATATCTAAAACCTGTAAGCCCAAAGATACTCCTATTTATTTTTATTTTTTCAAAAGTACTCCATATTCATATATAAGAATTAGAAAAAAATAAAAAGAGCGGCGTTAAGAGAATTTGATAGACAACTGTAATTGACAATTACTTTCAACTGAATTGGATTCATATTGACAAATTGACTTCTGTATATTCCATGCCGTCTTTTGATATTTGAGCGAAACATCAATTTCCATCTTAGATTTTTCTTGACTCTTTAAAATATTTTCCACTTTACCTTCCCCAATGACAATAGCATTTGGATATATGGAGAAAAGACGGATGCTACAAAGTAAGCGGGTAACTCAATTGCTTAACAAAGTCAAAGCATTCCATCAAAGCCAAAACTTCAGCCACCCATTTCGAAATGCTCATTGTGTGTGTGGTGTATTAGAGTGGGGATAGGTGGGAAGAGGGCGGGGGAGAGGATCAGCCATCAGTTTAAGCATGATTCCCTTCTGGGTTTTGAAGAACTCCGTCTTTTATGTGTATTGCCTTTACGAGACACAATTTTCGTTATTTACATATTTGATGGGATTTTGATCCCTCTTCAGGCACAATACACGTCTACTGAAGCAGTCTAAGAAAGCTTTTTATGTCACTACCATTAATCTATCTATGTAGTGCACTTTATACGGAATATTCAAGGATACTCGTATGTTGCCAGTGTATCCGTATTTTTGTAATTTGAATTTTTATTTTATATATTTGAATTATTTGTTTGAAATTTTTATAAACATTATTTTTATATAAAATTAGCAAGGAATTGAAGAGGATGCAGTATAGCAATTCCGATTTTATTACTAATTTTATCTTTAGTCCAGCTGCTTACAGCTTTGAATTTTGAAAAACTCTGTACATACACTCCTTTTTTGGCTTAATTGACGAAAATCGTTCTTATATAAGGCAAACTTGGTGTCATTGTGTTTGTACTAAATAGAATCGAAAAACTATCCTGCCATATGGACTGGACATAAATGCATAATATAAAAAAAGTAGAGCTATGTGAAGCTTTCTGTTATTTAGTATAGCTTCGGACTCTCGAAATGTAAAATCTCGAATCGGAGATTTTTTTATTATTTTTTTTTTCTAATTAGTAGGACACAAATATCCCTGGGTGGGGGGCGGAGGGGGGGGGGGTTAAGATTCGAAAGGAAACATTAAAATTGGCAGAAAATTTTAAATCTGTAATATACTTTTTTTTTAATAATACAACAAACCCCTTTTTTAGGGTTCCGTACTAAAGGGGGCCAACAGGATCTTATTTCTAAGCCTCCGCTGTCCGTCCGTCCGTCTGTCTATTTATGCTATGACAGTGAAATGTGGGTCATTTGAAAGATAGGATTTCAAGCTATCTAAGAAAAATTACATCTTAAAAATATATGCAAAAACGGACATCAATAATAAGAATTTTATCGTTTATCCTTGAATATTCTGCAATACGTAATTTTGATTTTACTAATTTTTCTAATTTTTAACCTTATAATATCCACTAAAATATATTAAAATTTTTAATTGAAATCTCAACGGAATCAAGGTGTAAAAAATCGAGAATGTTTCATCAATTTAGCATTTGCTCATAATAATTTCTTAGTTGCTTAAAAATGTCATAAAAATTAGTAAGCAATTATCTGAGAAAGATATTATTATGTTTTAGTGGATTGTATAAGGTAAAAAATAAGAAAAATTAATAAAATCAAAAGTACGTCTTGCATTCAAGGTTGAAGTAATAAATCCTTATTCTTGATGTCCTTTTTTGCATATATTTTTAAGATGCTGTTTTTTTTATATAGCTTGAAATCCTATCTTGCAAATGAACCACATTTTACTGTCTTAGCATGAATAGCAAAATATATATAAATTTTTAAAGAGCAGCATTTTTTTTTTTTGAAATTTTGAAAATGCTATAACTCGCAAAATACACAATGTGTAAGGAAAATTTTTAATTTGCATTCCTGTTTTCACAAATTCTCCAAGTATGTAAAATTTAACATTGGTCATGTCACACTGTTTAGAATTTTTGATCAATTTTTTATGGCATGACCCAGATGTGAACACTGGAGAATTTTCTTTTTGTAATAGAAATTCAGGTTGAGTTTGTTTGTTGATAGAAAATTCTTTTTTCATATTTAGATTTATAAATTGCTTGATTGCATTGCACAATGCTACATACAACAATAAACAAGGTGAATCTCTCCAGAGAAAGTTTACCAGGATTTTATTGTTTAAATTAGTCATCCATGAGATGAAGTATACTTAAAGATTATCTCTTTTTAACCTGCCATCTCTAGAACACAGTCACATGTATCTGGACTGCTTATTTTTATATAAACTCCTAAATGGTTTCGTGCTTTGTCCCAATTTGCTTTCCAAAATATGCATAAATATTCCAACAAGATCCCAAAGACTTCATGTTCCATTTAGAGTCCCCTTCACCTTTGGTAAGAATGCAAAACATATTCAACTGTAAGTTTTGCAATATTGATGTCCTTAGTTTTGACCCTCTGACCTCAAAAGATCCTTTTAGGGGAGATACTACAATTTCCATAATTTAATATAGATAATATTTTTTCGGTGTTTGCTTTGGCTTTTTTTTACCTTTAATTTTTAAATCTCTATATTCTTTTCCTAGTTAATTAATTAGTAGTATTTTTTGTTTTTACAATTCTAGTTTTAAATTTTTCACATTTTTATATCCTCTATATGGATTTTTATTTTTCTGAATTTGGATTCTCTCTTTTGTAGTTAGAGTTTATTTATACTTTGAATTTTTGTACTATTTGGTTTTTTTTTACTATTTTGTACATTTTGTAGTTTAGAGCTTTAAATTACCCTTCTCCACAATTGTTATATTCTTTTATAATTTTAATCTTTAATCAATTTTGTGTTTTGGTTTTGGTTCACATTTTGTACATTTAGCTTATACTCTATTTCTCTTCTTTTTATATTTTTGTTTATAAATCATAATAAACTGTATTAATTTCAAAAGTATTATATTATTGGATTCTATGTAATATCTTATGAACTTCTTAATAAATAACCAGAAGAAATTGTGCAGATGGAATAAATTTAACTTTGTGCAATAGAGATGCTATGTTATGAAGTTAGTCTAACCGTTTAAAGTATATAATTCAAATCAGGGTAGTAACATGATTCTATACATGCCCATTCTTAAACAAATAAATCAATAGAAATATAGCATCAGTAATAGAAGAAAGATATTTTTGATTAAACATTTTCACGTTATAAACAGAACACATTTCATCGGTTCTAAAGCAGGCTGGCGGTACACAAAATTAATATAGGTATGTAACTAATAGTTTTGTACTATTGTATTTATGTACATTTGCTAGACCTCCTTCCTACTCCAATTTAAATATGTTGCTGTCTTTTCTAAAAAAAATTCAATATTTCAAAAATATGAGCTCCTAAACTTTGAGACGTAAACCTACGATCACCATAACAGGATAAGAAAAATCGACGCATATTATAGCTTTAGGGAATAAAATGTACACTACAAAAAAGGATGTCATTAGAAAACTAGATAATTAATAAAAAAAATCAGTATAACAAGGAATTAAAAAGAAATTAAAGAAATTAAAACAGAAAACGAAAACCTTTATTTCAAAGTATTTTCAACAACTATGTACTCACTCCTGCGATATTACAGGTATAGTGGGAGACCTTATAAAAAAATTGAAAAGAATTTAATAATTTGGGTAACTTTATTTTATCATTTCTTAGACATCTATGTGAAATAATGTTTTATCTATACTTCAATGCACTTAATTTTTATACAAATTTATACTGACAAGAAAATTCCCCTCTTAAATCGACACAATATAGTTTTGAAATTTCTCACGGATTTCCTTAATGCTGCAGTAATTATTACTTCCCTGCTATAAAAACAGAAGCAGGTGTGCCTCTGGCATTTCACCATTAAGTGCGCCAGCTTCCTAAAATAATTTTACAAGTTCCTTCTTTGTTCCTTTTTAAACAGTCCCTCTAGAATATAAGTTTGTCTCGATTGATTTTTCTTTTGTCATCAGAAAATTGTGTAGGTAGCAAATTGCCAATACAGCCCAATAAACTTTGCCTATATAGATTTAAATTTTTAGGTATTTTGAGTGATCAAAAGACTGTTGTTGCTTAGCTAGAGTTTTAAGGAAAAAAAATATGAGTCGACCCAAGCTCTAAATAGGTTCCCTACCATCTGATACTGATACATTATATCCTACTGATGCTGGTGGACATTTATAATTGATGTCAAATAAAGTCATTAAAACGAAGCTTTGTTGACCTTTTTTTTATTATAGTAAATGGCGAATAAATGTTAGACGTGAACAACACCTCATATGTTTAGACACTGCGCTGTGGATATACAAAATTTTCGATGTTTCAACATTGTCTTCTAAAGAATGCTAATGTTCCGTAGTGAAAGTGATTAAGATATTTTAAGAAACACGTAAGAAAATATAATTTTAAACCAGTTAGATAGTACTTATAGGTTAGATTAGGTTGCAGAGGTGCCGTTGAGTCCTAGCATGCTTCACTTAGACCACCGCCAGATATATCCTTCTAAAGTCAACCTTAGATCCACTCTGCTACTCAAATTTATCTGCAGATATATGTAAGCTCTGTAGTTTGCAGCTCTTCTAGCTACGAAAAACGGTGGCGACCACGCATCCCTCCTCTTTTGATCGCCATAGTAGGACGTATTTCGAACTGATTCGATTTCTTCAGGATCTTACAGCTTTGATAGAAATCGTTAGACTCTGGATCCACTCTCCAAACATGGTTACCTGTGGTCCAATGATCGATTATCACCCCCACTAATTTTTGGTGGCTGTGCTGCTCTCAATAGAAATAGCTCCATGCTTTTCTTTCAATTGTATATAGGCCATAATTGACTCGCAATACACCAGGTGTCTGGACTGACCCACCGATGATTATCCTTGTTGTACCTATCGCCTTGTACAATTTCGAACGGAATTCTCACAAACGATCTTCCATCAGAGCCCTCCATTTCAGAACCCTTTTTGTTTGCTGGCTCATCCGCTAACTTATTGCCCTCGATATTTCTATGGCCAGGTACCCAATATAACCTTATTCTGCGCCGTAGCTTTAATTTTACAACCACAGCGTCCAATCCTTTAAAGGTCTCCTGACTGTCAGTATATAATGCAGATGTCTAAATCCAACTCTCTACATTTAGATACCTACTGTATGGCTGTGGGGATTGCAATCAACTTAGTCTGGAAAATACTACATTTATCCAGCTGTCAATGTGGTGTATTGCAATGCCAGTAGCTGGAGTTAAATGCCGCTCCTGTTGTTGCAGTCTTCTTCGATGCATTTGCAAAAATAAATACAGATGTATGTTTCTATCATCCCTAGTTCCCCTCCCAGAACCTCCTAATGTATATCAATGTAAGGCACTAATGGCTAAAACACAATGTCCTAAAAATGTCATTTGATTCTAATAACACTTCGGTGTATGTTATGAAACACTATGTTGCCGACACTATTCGTCGCATTTAAATGAAATTTTAAATTTGTCGCGCATAGAGGGTGCCTTCATAATATGTATCATTTGACGTTTACCTTATATGTTTGGCTTGATACAAGCAAATAAACAGTACCACCGAAAATAATAAAAAATAACAATACTGTAGTAGTTAGTTTTGAAACTCTTAAGATAAACAATATTTACAAATGTTTATTTTAAAATTAATTTTAAATTTTTAATTTAGAAACCTATGAAATTGGTTACAACCACCATTTGTACCGTCCATGTCTGAAGATAACCTTAATATTTTCATGTTTGTTTTATACTCCAATAGTTTAATCACAAATCACATTGTTTTTATCTTATTCGCACCAAAAGATAGAAATTTAATATTTCGCACTTAAGTTCATAGCAATTTTTTTCATTTTCAAATCAAAATTTACTTTTATGTTGCATTCACATTGCAGAGTGGAGCGGAGTGGAAGAGAGTGAGCTTTGAGTCCAGAACGAAGCTGTTCACATACAATAGAGCGCAGAGTGAAATTTGAACTTTGAATTTAAACGTAACAAATCGCCATAACAATTCCAAAGCAACAACAAACTTTGAAATTAATACATTGAATAAATAACTAATTAGAAAACGGGGTAGCGTGTGAACACAGCGTACGTGTGGAGGCAATTCAATGACAGTCAAA
This sequence comes from Dioctria linearis, assembly GCA_963930735.1. Lineage (NCBI taxonomy): Eukaryota > Metazoa > Arthropoda > Insecta > Diptera > Asilidae > Dioctria > Dioctria linearis. The sequence goes on along the minus strand of OZ005741.1, from coordinate 52,417,076 downwards.
CCCTAAGATCATGGGGAGGGGAGAAATTACAAGAGGGCTGGGCGTCATTTGACAATTCTGCTTGATTTCTGACATTTCAGATTTTATGAAAAAAGAATTCGGGTTTGATTTAGCGATTTTCTAATAAATAAATAATCAAAAGTGATTTTTACTTAAGGGGGGAATCACTATATGATGCTGTGATATTCGCCTGTATTATACTCGAAAGCATGTCGGGCATCTTCACGCACAGCAGTAGAGTAGAATCACTGACTTCTAAGTCAGTGGGTAGAATTGCATAGACATGGCGAGATTTTAAATTTGGCTGTCGGTTTTATCTTAGAATTTTGTTGAGGAGCAGGCAAGGAGCGAACGAAATGTATGCGCTCTCTGTTGTTGATCAGATACTTTTCCGTGTAATTTGTCTGGCACTATTTATTGCTTGGGCAATTTTATTTTACTGAAGTCGGTCATCAAATAAAACTCTTCCGAGAATTCTGAGTTGTAATATACCATATAAATTTTGCAATGTTCACACGTTGTCAGATTACCATTTTATTAACTGGATATCCAAAGAACTACTTTAGAGAATTAGATTTGAATTTACCAACAACACATTTTTCAGGTTGAGGTCTTTCTAGTAGATTTTCTAATCCAATTTTAGTATATACATATATACACTTTTATCTCTATCTAATTCCTCAATTTTGTTCGCATAAAATTTTTCATGTTTCAAGAAACGCAATTCAACCAGATTAGCCTAGTCGGAGTTACTGTAACTGGGAAAGATTAGCAATATAGCAAATACTGAATTCTCTTCTGCGACTCGATGTTAACACTGCCATCAAATCTGCCACTCTCGTGCTCTTTTTTATTCCCTACTGGTGTGGTGGTGGCAGATTCGGTGGCGGTGGTTACACCGAGTCGCAGAAAAGAATTCACTAAAAGATACGAGTGTGCAACGATTTCAATTAAAATAAAAATTTAAAATAAATGTAAAGCATTTTCTTGATGCTAAGCTGAAGTTTGTGTTTTTACTTAAGGCAAAGAGCTTACTCCTGAGGCTACGATATAAATGATTTTTGCATTCCACCTTTTGGATTTGTAAGCGGTTTCCACAAGGATTTGCTGCTAATAAAGTCTTATATACGTTACTGTCCCCATCGGCGATAAACTTATGGAAGCGTACCCCATAAAGCTCCTCACTTTGTTGAAAGCCTTCTAAAATTATCTTGGCTTCCATACCTGCGGATGAGCCAGAATAGTTGGCGTTATAGTCATGATCTCGAGGGTCAACACATTTCGAAAATGCCCGAGCGCATACAAAACAAAATTTATTTTTCACATTCATCCATAAAATCTTTTTCGAATGAAAACCAACGATAGAAGCAGCACCCGAGAGAGATGAATATTTACTCTTATATGATCGCTTCGCCCAACATCCATCCACAACAACTGTAAGTAAGGGAGTTCCATATTCGTCTATATCGCCGTCTTGTTTTGCAAACTCAATTTCTTCCTGAATAGCCGCTTTCATTGACTCTTTAGCAGTTTCTATCCATGCTTCACCAACTTTTCTTTGATAATTATTATAACATGTGCTTGAAATGCAGGGAATGTTGCATGTTGATGTGAATTCTTTAAGTTGACTATATCCAGATCCCCCACTTAAAGTACCAAGTACTGCGTCATAGTTTATTGAATTTATTTCATCGGATTTTGATGTTTTCATCGAAAGCGTAACATTGCACATATTACATCAAAAGTAAATTTTTGAAATAAACCCCTTTTTGTCTTCCTTTATTGGTACCAAATTGGTTATTGTGCAACCCTGTGCATTGCAATGTTTATTTAGAATTTTCAATTCATTCCAAAAGTATCTTAAATCTTCCAATCGAAATCCCTCCATGGTATTTTCGTTCATACCTTCATCCTGATTATCTTTTTCTATCAGAATTGTGAACGAATCTATTTCGCTATAATCCTCAATAGTTGGACTTTTTTCATTAATATTAGCAAAATTTCTTTGCTGTGCGGTTAAATTTTCTTTTGTGCTTTCCTGTAGAGAACTGAAATACAATAATAGAATACAAAATAGTGTTGTCGTAGTCGCTATGTCAATGCAGTATAAATATATCATGCAGATAGAGAGACGAAGAGAAGATCAGAACAAACCATCAAACTGGCAGTAGACATTTCATAGAAATTCGCGATGGGTAGTACCACTAAGCGTAGGTACAGTAAATAGAGAAATCAATTAGATTGAAAAATCTCCGACAGTCGTCTTCTTGAAAAAGTGTCTCCCAAAGGCAAATTTAGAGGGGACGGGCTAATCGAAAGGTATAATCGCTATATAAAGAGGACGATTAACCCGATCAAATGGGTACCTGAGAGCATTCCATATAATCCACATAATAATTTTCGTGCATTGAGCTCAATTAAAACATTTATAAGAAAGAAGTTGCTTTTGACTGAAATATATATTAAATCGCGTAAATATTCGTCAACAGATTCCCTCTTAGATAAAAAAGAATTAAAAAAATAATTTCAAAAGAAAGAGGTCATTGGTACAAAGTCGATACTTTTATTAGTCGACACAAGTTCTTTGTAATTTGTAAAAAAATGCTTCATCTTCGAAAATCGCATTTTGAAAACAATTCATACATAAATTAATAGTAGTAGTAATTATAGTCGCTAGAAAGATAATCGATTGTAGTTAAAAAATTGGTACACACTATATATAATCTGACAACTCACTACACCTCATCAATTTTCATTCAGTTTTCTAAATTATATACATATATTCGAAAAACAACTCTTCAAAACTTTATAAAGTTCCATTTTGTCCTTTCTACAGTTTCACTAAAACGCGATCATAAATGGAACGCAACAAAAAATAACTATTTATAATTTAGCCAACCTTACTCCAAAATTTCATCAAAATCATTCACATTTCACAAATTTGCACATTTATAGTATTATTTCCTTTTCATATGTACAGATTTATACCTATACCTAGCAATATTCAATTTTCTCTTCTTTATTCCATAATTATTGGCCAGAATTTTACTAATATGTCCCATGATTAAATAATCACAATTCATTACCTATAACCATAATAGAACTAGCAACAAATTTCTCGCCTCAAAAGCAAAACAAATTACTAATGATAAAATTTTAAATATTCCGGGAAATCTACACACATACATATACCTAATGCAGAAAATAACGGCACACACTCTCCAAGCATGCAGCTACAGCCCGCTGAGCTTTCAAAACAAATGAAAGCCTTCCAAAAGCACATTTCTCCATCTGACAATGATATAGTGAATTGAAAACGCCAAATTGTATGCAAAATATATAAAAACAAGAAATTTTTGCCGTTACCATGGTTGACATTATTGACTTTATTTCCTTTATCATTGCACTAAAAAATTTGAGTTTTTCAAAATAAACAGAAAAAGGTTCGATCTTTGTTACAAATTGAAATTTCTTTGAAATAATACCATAATTTTGATGGTTATTTGTCTCGGAAAATAGCAACTTTTAAACGAAAATATATTAGTAACCAAAAATTTTTGTCTGGTTTTCTTTCCGTCACTGCCTCTTCCAGCCCAAGATCTTCCATACTCAAATACAAATTTATCTATTTAATGTACGATTATTACGTTTTGATGTACTAAACTTTGCAAATTTCATGAATTCTAGAGTTTTCTAAAGCTATTTAAATACTTAACAAACCCCGAAATCTCTATTTTTGACACGTCATTACCTAAGTTTATACATTTGCTCTAACTATGTGTAATTTTTATCATGATAGTACGCACAGATTTGCAGTAAATTTGTATTAACTATTCGTGTTTTTTAAGATTTCAGTGGTAGCCCCCCTTAATACTAGTGTGTGATATAATAGAGAAATATTGTTTTGTGAACGGGATTTTATATAATCGAGACTTCGGAGTCTTGAATTATGGTGTTGAAGTGCGCTGTGCTGTGCTACAGAAAAAAACCGGTGTTTGTGTCGAGGGAAAGGATTTTTCAAGCAAGTTTTATAATTTTAATAATAAATTCTAGTGCCTCCCGACCTCTCTTGAAGAAAATGAAATACACAGCTTGATGTACACAATTATTTTTAAAAAAAAACTCTAAATTAAGAGTAGAACCATACTTCATACCAAGAAGAAGGAATAAAACAAGAAAAAGTGTAATCTAGGGCATTAAAGAAAAGAAAATCGTCAGTAAGTATAAAAATAAACAGCCATGGCAAAAAATTTAACATTTTCCAATGCTGGTTTGTTTGGTTACAATTGAATTGTTATATGGGCACTACATTATCTTAGCCATACAAAGGTAACGCTAAGAAATATTATCTGAAAATTAGGAGACGCTAAATATTTTTTTATTTTACATAGCAATTTCGATTATAAAAAATGTCTCCCTTCAAAATGTCACGATTTCATACTGCCATGATGAAACGAATACAAACACAGCACACTAATACGTTTCGCCGAGTGGCTTAGTTTTCAACCGACATTCCCTTTCTTTGTTAGTTATTTATTCAATGAATTAATATAACAAAATATCATAGCAACGGCAAATCAATAAACACGCATACAACCGACGTTGTTAAAATAATAAATTCAAAAATGGAGACACCTGTTGCACCATCAGATTGCTTTGAAACTAGCTATAAGTTAACGTACTTTTTCTTGGTTTTTAAATCATGAAGTCTGCAAAAATATCTCTTGTTTTTTATTAGCATTCATAAAAAGTATTAAATGAGAAAATGATGTTAAATTAAGATGATAAAACGAAGTATGGAATGGAACTTTTTCCACGCCATCTACATGCTAATAGTTCGAAATTGCAGTTTGTAAGCTTTCGGTAATGGTAGCGTAACAATAGAATAGGAACTATTTTCATGTAGCTCCGCTCTGCGCTACTCTGAGCCACACAGAGATGCACTACTGCGTGCGAAAAAAAGGATCCTAGTTGCCACTCTACGGTATTCTACTCCCCTCTCCATTATGAATGCGGCATTATTCTTATATTCACTTATTATTTTACTCAAATATTTTAAAAACAAAATCTCAAAGAATCTCAACAAATCTATAAATTACTTACTTAACAGATTATAAAAATTTTCGAACTCAAACGAATATTTTACAAATTGTATAATTTCAGCAGAGAGCCAAACCATCACTAAAAGCTCTACTTGCTGCGATTGTTCTATTTGAAAAATTATTTCCAAAGCTTCTTCAACTCAAAATTTCTTACAATTTTGCTCAGTAAGAGATATAAAAATGCTTGCATATTCGCAAAATAAAGCGATGGCGCTAAAAATTGCTGAAAACCCATCAGTAATAGTTTAGACATTTAGGAGAAAAAATGCATTTTGCCATTTTCTCATATAAAAAATGCAATGTAAGGTGATCAGTCATATGAACATCCATAGATGAGGAGTACTGCATTTCACTGCATATCTCCCTCTGTCATGAGTCATAGTCATGGGAGCACCATGGATCTAGATGATAGAAAAATGTTGAAAAAGTCTTTGGGAGAGGGCAGCAGAAAGCAGCAGAAAAGCTCCAACTTCTCCTTCTCCTTAGTTCATACTGTCGCAACATTTTCAACTGGATAGAAAATTGATTTATAAAAGTCTACCGCTTACACACGGTCTGCAGCAATAACGTCAGCAGTTCAAGTAAGTACTTCGGAAAACTGTCTGTGCCTTTTTGGCTATCTTGAGTACATATACAGCAGGGGTGGTCAAAACGTCGACCGCCTAGACGTTTTTGGTAGCCCGCGAGAGTAAAATCAATTGAACAAAAATTACAATAAATTGCAATTTTCAGATAATTGCGCCGCCTCACGTGGGGTGAGTAACGGATAGCTCTCTCTCTCTCTTTATCTCCCGCACTATAATAAGAAAATGCGCCTTTGTGCTCTCAGTCAGTATAGTCCGCTAAAATGAGTGGGCAAGCTTGTCGAGTGCGGAAAAAAGTTTTCATTATCAAAGTGCTCTTTACCAATATGTTTAAGGATAAATGTGTTTGCCTTATTTGTAACTCAGGTGTAGCACTAAAAAAAAAACAAATGTCGAAAAGCATTCAAAAATTGAAGTAGGTACGTGAGTTAAAAACTGGATTATATGCACAGCAATCTTTTTTTACGATGCCAGGCACAAAATCACAAGCATCGACATTGGTATGGTAAAAATAAAGAGGAAATTCTTTTGGAAATCAACGGCATTTCATTGCCATGAAACACTGTCAGTCATGCGCCAGCTATGTCTGCAAGGAAAGACAACTTTCATTCATATTAAAAGCTTAGTTAAAACATTCAAAGAAGAGATTCTGGTGCATGCATCCCAACTAAGATTAGGCGGATTGAAGAATTACCAAAAATTTGGACCGAGAGGACACATAATTTAAATCGGGGACTCCAAAGTTTCGCCAAACAGTTGGAGAATTTACACGAGGAGTTCGAAGTATTTGGAACTCGGGAAGAGGTCCTCAGTTTCATGGTGTTCTCTTTTAATGAAGGCAGTAACATTTACAGAGTATCTACCAACATCGGCCAATTAATGGATTGGTGTAACATAAGCATTTTTGAAATCTGGAGCATTCGAAAGTACCTACCGATTTTTTGAAGAAGATTTTTCGTTTTATTTAAATCCGTTGCTGACGGTAGACCGCTACGATACTCTGAATTGTAATGTAGACCCCGTACTTCGAAAGTTTGGCCACCCCTGATATACAGCGTGATTCAGATCAAGATACCTTCCGAATTACCACGCGATTCCTTGAAGTAAGCTGATCAAAAAATTGTTCCACATACCACCCCCCCCCTCCTTTTTAATTAAGCATCTTTAAACTATTCTCAAATATTTCCAAAACTTTGATTTTTTTTACACACAAATTTCATAAATACCGTTATTTATTTCAAAAACTTTCTTCCATGTAACCCAAATTTATTGCTACTTATTAATGCCCCCACTACCCTATATCACTGGGGAAAAACCGCACGCCAATACCTGTATCAGGTTTAGCACTGGAGTTTTATTGGCACATTGAAGCCGGATCATAAAATTACAATTTTGCAGAAGGATCCTTGA